>JBBPBX010001783.1:34893-47251 GCA_038048925.1 Garcialebias charrua | reverse complement strand
ACAAATACTTGGGTGTACACATGAATGATAACCTCAGCTGGAGCAACAACACCACCAGCCTGATCAAGAAAGGTCATCAGAGACTCTACTTCCTCAGACGGCTGAGACGAGCTGGTCTGAGCAGCCCAGTCCTCACCTCCTTCTACAGGTGTGCAGTGGAGAGCATCCTGTGCTCCAGCATCAACGTGTGGCATGGAGGCTGCACAGTTGAAGAGAGGAAAGCTCTACAGAGAGTGGTGAAGGCTGCACAGAAGTCTGTTGGAGTCAGTCTCCCCACCATCACAGACATTTACACCTCCAGATGCAGGAAAAGAGCCACCTGCATCATGAAAGACCTCACTCATCCAGCACACTCACTCTTTGCCCCACTCCCCTCAGGACGGAGGTTGAGGAGCATCAAGTGTAGAACCACTAGACTGAGGAACAGCTTCTACCCTGAGGCTGTTAGACTCATGAATAAATAAAAATAAAATAAAAAATAAACACTGCAAAATATCACATCATGCTGATGCTGATCTGTTTTCTTGTTGCTGTGTTCATCTGTGTTCATCTGTGACCATCTGCTCATACAAACTCATGTTCGTGCTGCTGTTTATTCCCACTATATTAGGCTTAGTGTATTACTAGTTGATGTTTTTCTTAGTTAGTTCTAGATGTTATTACTGTTTTTCTCTTTCATTTGTTGTTGGATGTAACTGGGACCTCGTGTACATAATCTCGTTTTCATCTCATGTACCACATGCGGTGCAAATGACAATAAAGACTCTCTGACTCTCTGACTCTGACTCTGACTCTGAACACCTTGGAGCCCTCGCAGAAGAGTTGGAAAAGGTGGCTGTGGAAAAAGATGTCTGGACCTCCCTGCTCAAACTGCTGCCCCCGCGACCGACTATATTAAGAAGTATAAAAACTAGGAAACATTTCTCAAATGATGGGGTGGCTGGTCCCTTCCCAACACACACACACACACACACACACACACACACACACACACACACACACACACAAGCTACATCTATAAATGGCTAATGAGTAATAAGTACAAATAGGGCTGGGCGATATCTCAATATTTTAAAAAATATCAATAATTTCATATGCAATAAACAATGGGACTACCGTATATTGTCCATACTGATATTTGTACATTGCCTTATAATTAGGCTTGAAAATCTGTGTAGTTCTTCTTTTCAAGATAAGAGAACTTTATTGATCCTGCAGGAAATTGTTGTGCCAGAGTTTCAGTACAAAGAAACGTACACAAGGAATCACACAAGATATTGAAAGATAAATAAAAAAACGGAATATAAAAAATACCAACACTTGAGTTCTAAAACAGGTCAGGTGCAGACAGAAACATTAAAGTGTTTATTGTAGTGCAGGATTAATTTTATTGTCCTATGTGTAGAAAAGGGGAGGAGTTGAAAAGTTTGATAGCCACAGGGAGGAAGGACTTCCTGTGTTGTTCTGTGGAGCACCTCGGTGGTAATAATAATAATAATGAATTCAATTTATAACGCACTTTTTATTATTGAAAATCTCAAAGTGCTACAAAGTGCAACAGAATTAAATGTCAATAAAACAAGTAATAAAACAAGTAAAATCAATAACAGTATCAACTAAGATCAAAAGTAGAATCATGAGGAGGTAGAGTATGCTCGGTTGAAAAGAAAGGTCTTCAAGCCGCTCTTAAAGTCAACCACAGACTGTGGGGCTCTCAGACAGTCAGGAAGAGAGTTCCACAGGCGGGGGGCAGCCACACTGAAAGCCCGGTCTCCCATGGTCCTTAATTTGGTTCTCGGAATGTGAAGGAGATTACTGTTCTGTGACCGCAGCGAACGGGTGGATGAGTATGGAATAAGAATATCCTTCAGATAATCTGGTGAAGTTCCGTGTAAGCATTGATGTGTAATGAGAGCAGTTTTGTACTGAATTCTGTAGGTGACAGGAAGCCAATGAAGGTTATGGAGAATGGGCGTAATATGTTCAAATTTACGAACTCTCAACAAGATCCTTGCTGCACTGTTTTGAATATATTGAAGTTTCTGAAGGTTTTTGCCAGGGATTCCAACAAAGTTGCAGTAGTCGGTGGTCTCAGTCTATGACTAAAGGTGCTGCGGTAAAGGCCCCAGTATAGCTCTGCGTTCGGCCGAACGCCGCTCTACGCGCGCGTGCTGTGCGCAGGCAGTTCACAGTATAGCTCTGCGTTCATTCTCGCGTTAATGCTCGCGTTTTCGCTCCAAATACTTGACGTCATTTGAGCAACAGCAGGGCAGAGCGTTTACCTACGGGACAAATTGAGGTCGCTGATTGGTCATTTGCTGACACGCCTACTGAATTGATTGACAGGTCGGGTGGGGGGAAAAAGGCACGAGCCTGGCCAGCCACAGCGGTGTTCTGTGTTTATATGTTAATAAAAGTTCTAAAAAATAAAATAAAAACAGGGAGCGCTGGTCCAGAACACCAGGAAATCTGCAGAACCTCGCGCAGCCACGTTGGACCCGAGTTTAATTCGCTCGTGACAAATTCATTCATTTCTCATCATTTCAGTCATGGAGTCAGCGGAGGAGGAAGCGATCACTTGACTTTTGGCAAAAAACAAAAGAAAAGGCCAGATCAGGGATGAAGAAGGGGAATTTAATACATTTGTGTCACATACAAAACAGTCCGGCGCCGGGCAGTTTATTGTGAGACAACGCGTTTGCGGTCGTAAAATTTGAGCTTGGCGCCTTCGTGCTCACGTTCAAACGCTTGTGCCTCTGCATTCGAACGGCGTCGAGTGGCGTTCGGCCTTAAGAGTCCAGTGGGGCATGCAGTGGGTGTGATGTGGTGTTCAGGATCTGGAGCAATTTCCATTTTCCTTTCCTTTTTTCTGCCCATCTGTGCCGCCAACTGCACACGGCCCCTCCTTCTCCCTCACTGAATACAAACTCAGCCCCTCATCCATGCTCCCCCTGCTTCCTGCTTCTCCAGGTGGGTGGGAGTTTAGCACAAGTAAACACGGGACATGATATTGAAGAGCAGCTTAGCTGCTGAGCAAAAAACAAACAATGGCTGTTATTTGGATGGTTTGGATTTAAATTGTCAGATGAGCAGCAGAAAAATTTATTTCTGTAGAAATTGCCAAAAACAAGTCCCGACAAAAGGTCGGTACTATGAATCTTTTTCACAATTTAAAAGAAGCTGTAGCTCCGACTGACTTTAGCCTCCTTCCCTGAGACATACCACGGGTCAAAACTAATTTAGCTATGCTGTGCCTTGTGAAAGGAACCGTGAGAGGTAGTGTGACATTAATAAAGCAGCGGCTTATCATATCGCTAAAGACGCGGTCCCAGTCTCAATTGTGGAACAAGACTGCTAAAGTTAGCCGTCTTGTTAGCCGCATCTTGTTAGCCGCTAAGCTAACAAGATGCGGCTAAGCCACTGCTTTATTAATACCATGCTACCTCTCGTTGTAAGACGTGAATGATTGGTAATGAGGATAGTAGTACCGTGGTTCTACCATTGTACAGTACCTGGTTGTGGATAAGATTGCTCCCTTTGCTCGCCAGGATCTGTCACTCTGCACTGCCTTGGACCAAAAATATTACTTCTGTCTACACTGTGTAACTCTACCCACTTGAACAACTTGCACCAAAAACATGAAGGTTTACTTGTATTCCCCATTCAATTCTTATCCAAAAAACATTAATCTCAAACCAAGAAATGTTGCTATTTTTGTTTGTCCAAGTTCATCAAAATGAACGTTCGCACCTCACTTATTTTTCAAGCTACAGTATTATGCTCACAAGGTTTAAATACATTTGGTGGCATCCATCTTGGATTTTGACATGCCAAAACCTGTTTTTTCATAGGAGCCTTTCTTATGTATAGATGCAGCCATACACCAAAAAGAAAGTTGGACCCTTTTTTTATTTGAAGTTATCCATATCACAAGGTTTACATAGGACAGCAGCCCTTTTGGATTTTGACCTGGCAACAAATTTTTCTAAAGGGCACTTTCTTACACCTAGATGCAGCTGCACACCAAAATGCAAGTTGGTACCTCATTTGGAGAGTACTGTATCTCCAATTCCCTATTTTCACTCTGCAACAGGCTAATATACATACAACAGCTTCATATAAAGAGATCCACACAACAAAGTCATAGCATGACCTACCTGCAGGCGCCAACTCGTAGCTCTACAGCCAGAGTTATACACACACCAAACGATGAGCTATGATTAGTCCCATGATTCTATTTGATGCAACCAAATTAAGACAACCTTGCATACTGAGCACACGTTCCCCTGAGAAACACAGAAACACCAATTGCATATGTTCATGTGCAGCTTATCCATCTTGATCTCTAAAACCCATAATCCTGCAAACATCAAAGATAATTCAAACATCCCAAAATGACTCAAATGTCACAGATGAGCACAGCGTGACTGAAGAACCAAACTGCTAGATCAGACACAGAAATGCAAATTTTGCTATTACAGTTTTTGTACCTCTTTAATGGTGTTCGAAACAGTTTAAAGGCTACAGATCAGGCTGCAGACATACTTTATTTTTACTAAAGTAGAAGAATATGTTCATATAATAACATACAGTGATGATACAAATACCAACCCAAACTGTGTCCTTATGTTTCCATCCCTTTACAAGTACGGTACTATTTACTATAACAGGGGGATTAAAGCACAGTTGAACAACTTCTTTGTATTTTTTAGCATCATGGTCATCAGATTAATTCCAGGTTTACCAATATACAGTATTTAATTACAAAAAGTTTCCTTGTCTATAGTTTTGTTTAGAAACGGAGCAACACATAACCAGCAACTGGATTCAGCTAATCCTCAAGTTGTAAAATATGTGTAAATCTTCCACAATCGTGTCAAAGACGGCATTAATTCACCACTGAATACCATTATCCCTACCCACAAGCCCTCTGTAGCACACCAGTAAAACAAATGCTCTTTAGTGCTGAGGAGTTATGGTGAGTACAATGAGAGCAAAGTACTGTATATCAACTTTTACAGCTACAACAAAGCACAATAATGTGTTTTTGATGTCAAAGTTTAATTGTTCAAATTTGGTTGGGAGGTGAAGTGTACATGCAACAACAGAGTCTACTTTATGTAAGAAAAATGATTAGTTCAGTAAATTGTGCTGCAGAGATTTTTGGTGAAAGTGCTCCAGCACAGCATATTTTACTGCAGCAGTTCTGTTATTTCAGCAGTGTTTGTGTACAGCGTGTCCTTTTATTACTTTAACAGCATAGGAAAAACAATCACAACTCAGATCTCTTGTTAGGGCAGACAAATACCTTCCCCTCCACTTATCTTTGCAGAACCTTTGCAGATTGCATTTGTCTCTGTGCATGCATGCTCTTAGCTTCAAATTGAGCTCAGAGGGAATTTTCTCCTACATTCTCATTACAGAACCCAAGCTCAAGAGAAATGTAGAGTAAGCCACTAACACCCCACCCCAAACAGAATTTTACATTAAAGTGTTGCACAAGGTAAAGACAAAAGCTATTTCATCACTGCAGAGTGACAAAACACCAAGGCGTTACACAAAGGTCCCATTGGCACAGAACCAAAAAACAACTGAGGTCACAAAGTTTCATTTTTTTAAAGTAATTTTTATTTATTTATTAAGGACAAAACAAGAGCTGTGGTAAAATGTTCTCTTTAGAAACTGTAAAAATGTGTAGATATCGTAAAAAATCTTGTATTGTCTCATTCTGGTGGACCATGTACCTTGTTTTGTCATGGAATGTGTACTCTGTACACTCCTATCAATTTTTTCAATTTATCATGCAAAATATGAACAGATATCAGACATTGGTTTTGAATTATTCTAATATAGAAGATGCATAAAGTGGTCCAAATACAGTATGAGGTTCTCTCACATTTCAAAGCATGATCAACTTATCAGTTTTACAAGAAAACTAAACTGTTGAATTAAATAAAATGTGCTCTCCTTGGTCAGAAAGGGTGGGGGCTGCATTTAAAGGCTAATTTTAGCGGTCTCTGTTCTGCACATGGGAAGCTAGCAGAAAATGGGCTTAATAAGTCAGGCATCAGCAGAGGACAGGGGGCGGAGGCTCATTTGGTGCACTGCTTTAAAAGTCCGACTGGCCCACGGGGTCAACGTGTTGGTTTTATTCCCAGAAACACACCTTTCCTGGAATTTCCATCCCACTCACGTATGTGGATCTGAATTGATGTCTGGGGGATTTAAAAGGTTACAGCACTAATAAAAAGAGATTTAATTCCCTTTTCGCTTTAACCCAATGTTAAATATCTTTATGCATCCTTATAAGTATCAAGTTTCAATGGAAATGAGCAGCATATCCATGGCTAAGGACAGGTCCCTTCCTCCTTCACTGTATTTACTCATATTTTGCCTCCTTTTTTGCAGAGTATCCTTTTTCTAGAGAGAAATGTTTCAGCCACTGAGAAAAAGACGTGACCTTTTTCCACATAAGCGTATGGAGCAAATGAAGCAATGCAGCTTTTGGGTGTATTTCACAGAGTAACTGAGGAATGAAACAGGAAGGATGAGCTGGGCTCTATTCAGAGTAACTGGAAATGACCGAACGTTAAATCAGATGCTCCGCTCTCTGAGTAGAATCAGGCCAAATAAAAGCTGACCCTTACATGATTGATTTAAAAACCGGCTGTACAAAGACCCACACAAAATCCAAAGGAGGTCAATAGATGTTAGTTGAGCACGAGCTAGTTTTAACACAGAGCTCCACATCCTGCAGTAAAAACAATATTGATTGGAGTTGGCCCAAACTGTCATTTGCTGTTTGCTGATCACAGGTGAAATTTTGCGGTCTGGTGTTTGCAGCCTTTGAGGGTGAGAGTACCAGGAGGGCTGATTGATGAGGGAGCATATGTAGGATTGTTAAACATGCTACCTAGTAGCTTCAGCTGACATGCAAACAGAATGCTAATAAGCCTGATATATTTTAAATGAATCTTTAAAGGTGCAGTCTGCAGTTTCTGTAGTGCAGTCTGTAAGTTTTCTAAAAAATATATTTTTAATATTTCTTCACTCTGTCACTATCTCCTGACAGACTGATGTTAGACAAAGTAATCTCTGGAAAAAAAACTATAGTCCCCTTGCTTCTCCAGGTGGTAAATAAGAATTTCTAATAACCCACAGTGACCCACCGTTAACCAGCCAATAAAAACAGAGCTTCTCACGCCTAACCCACGCCCCCGCCTGTCCCAGCCCCAGCGGCCGCGCACGTTCTCGTTCAAAGGATTGCAAAGCGATGCAAAACTGTTTTGTATGTGACACAAATGTATTAAATTCCCCTTCTTCATCCCTGATCTGGACTTTTCTTTTGTTTTTTTGCCAAAAGTCAAGTGATCGCTTCCTCCTCCGCTGACTCCATGACTGAAACAATGAGGAAATGAATGAATTTGTCACGAGCGAATTAAACTCGGGTTCAACGTGGCTGCGCGAGGCTCTGCAGATTTCCTGGTGTTCTGGTGTGCTGGAACAGCGCTCCATGTTTTTATTTTATTTTTTAGAACGTTTTATTAACATATAAACACAGAACTTCGCAGCGGCTGCGACAGGACATGCAGTGGAGGCGGAGCTAAGGAGGCAGAGCTGAATTTCAGCAAGAGCAAGGGGGAGCAGAGCCATATATGGCTCTGAGGGGGAGGGACCAGAATGCTTTCCTTGTTGAAAAATGTTCTAAGACCTGCGTTCTACAGAAACTGCAGAGTGCACCTTTAACTGGTTGTACAACATGGTTTCATGTCAAAGTATAATTAAAATGTACCCACTTAACCAAAAAGCAGCACAAAAAACTTGTATGTGAGTTCAAGAAACTGAACTAACATATTACTTTTAAATTAAAAATTGCATTAATGGGTAAAAAAGAGAACAGCTGAACAGATATGATGAGAAGATATGATTGAAAAGTGTACCACTTCATCCAAACACCTTGCATAAATGTTTTGCATACCAAATATTTATGCAAAAAAAAAAACATAAAATGCCGGAGATGAAGATGAACAGTCTTTAAAAAGTGTCACTGAATACAGTCAGCTGTAGAAAAGACTGCATGAAGCCTCTGCAACAGCCTTGTTAGCTATATGACATGTGATCAGCATCAGTAAGGGCCTAAGAAGTGCACTAGTTTCTGCCACCATATTTGTTACTTTGTCATTGTCAATGGACATAAGAAGTTCTTTCTATGCCTCCAAATGCTCCTGGTTAAGTGTGCTTCGTAGTCTATTCTTGATTAACTTGAGAGAAGAGAAGCTTCTTTCACATGCAACCTGAGACAATGAAAGGGTCAACAAATATTTGTATGCCAGCCCTATAACTGGGTTATAGGGCTGTATATAATCTGTGAAAAGGTTATACTGTGTCAATATAAGGTAAACACAGATAACACAGTTTCTGNTTTTGCATACCAAATATTTATGCAAAAAAAAAAACATAAAATGCCGGAGATGAAGATGAACAGTCTTTAAAAAGTGTCACTGAATACAGTCAGCTGTAGAAAAGACTGCATGAAGCCTCTGCAACAGCCTTGTTAGCTATAGATGCATCCCACAGTGAGCGTATACGATAAGCTCTGAGATCAGTTCTGCTTACATCAACACACAGATCAGTGTCCTGGGATCTGGAGCCACTGCAGTGAGCATCTCGCCTCTCGTTCCTGTGAGCCCTGCTGGCTCAGTTCACCGACATAAACTCTGCGCAGGCAAGTCAGAGACGTGTAAATAAAATAAAACAGATGACATGTCAGCATGCATTCTCCTTCCTGCACACGCATTTTCTAAAACCACTTAGCGGCATGCAGTTCAGAGCACTTTATATCCTGCAGCAGCTGAACTGCTCTAGCAGACACACCTCTCCAGCAGCTTTGTCCCACTATAATCTAACATATGTGCAAAAAGAGGGGCTGAGATACACACCTGTGAGTTGCCCCACACACACCATGCCTCTTGTGAGGGGTGTGTGAGCTTGATTTTCCTGGCTGGCCCGGCATGTTTGCGGCAGGTCTGTTATTTGCTGTGCTGTGCTCGTCTGTGATGCCTGTGTGTTTGTGTGTGTGTGTGTGTGTGTGCTTCTCCCAGCTAGTAGTGCTGCTGTTGCTGACGTCCTCTGCTGAGCACGGTGGCGTCAATTCATTCAAAACATCCTTTTCCCGCCTCTCCTGAGTCGAGCTGCTTAGAGGGAGCTAAAAGTACACGCGACCACTAAACGGTCCACTGTCTGCGAGACTGCTGCACACAGGAGAACGGCATTATTAAGGCCACTCGACAACAATAAATCATCACTAAGTAAATTTCATTAATCTTAACACATAATAAAAAAGTAATCTCTCAGTCTCTGCCTGGAATGATCGTCTTTCGTTCGTTACCTCTAATCTTCTAATGACTGTGTGCAGCTCCCTGAACTGGACACCCTGCCTGCTCCATCCCCCTGCAGTCATGCAGGAAATCCATCGAAGACTAGTTGAGAATAAGGACGAAAGGAAGAATAAAGGGAAGGAACAAAAAGGAAGGGGAGAGTGAAGGAGAGAAGGAATGAACAAAGGAAAAACAAGAGGAATGAAAGTTTTAAGGAACAAAATAATAATACCACTTTACAATAAGGCTCCTCTAAATAGTTTATAAATGCATTATTATGATAGTTCCTCTATAAACACTATAAATCATTAATAAATGCTTATTTTTGATAAAGTACCTATTTATATATGCTTAAGAAATAGGTTTACAAATGCTTATTGTGTTTACAAGGTGGTAGTCTGAAATGTTATAACAACTCCAGATGAAACGTAGGTGAACAGATCTGACTCACTATTTGGCAAGAAACTGGTCTAACTGTCACCCTTAATTAATGCATAATAAGTGGTTATTAATGATTTATAAAGTGTTTTTAGAGTAATTAATAACGCATCTATAAACTATCTATTAGAATCTATAAAGGGAGCCTTATTGTAAAGTAATAACAAATGAATGAAACTAATAACAAAAAAGGAAAAGTAACAAAGAAAGTAACAGAACATTTAAAGAAACGAACAAACGTGGGGAGGAAATAAATTAATTGAACTTTTATTGTTGCTAAACTTTGTAATCTTAGCTGTCATTATGACCCAAACCAAACAAGTTTCAAGCAGATTTTATTTGCTGTTAATATCCCGGGGTGTGTCTTGCATCATTTAGTTTTCTGTGATTGTGTTTTAGTTGTGTTTCCAGCTTCCCCAGAGTTTTCTCGCCTCATGTGGTTCAGCTCCTGTCCCTCCCACTCACCTGACCCTCCTCTTTCTCCAGGTGTTTGTCATTATCTGTCATTAGTGTCTCTTTCAGAGTCAGAGTCAGAGTCAGAGAGTCTTTATTGTCATTTGCACCGCATGTAGTACATGTGATGAAAACGAGATTATGTACACGGGGTCCCAGTTACATCCAACTAACTAAGAAAAACATCAACTTGTAATACACTAAGCCCTAATGTAGTGGAAAAACATCATTATAAACAGCAGCACGAACATGAGTCTGTATGAGCAGATGGTCACAGATACAACCTTTATTTATACAGGCTAGCCTCGTTGAGTCACGGGGACTCATTTACAAGAGGGACCTGTCTCACTCACACCAAACAACCATCCACTCTCACACTCACACCTAGGGTCAATTTAGAGTCACCAATCAGCCTAACAAGCATGTTTTTTGGTCTGTGGGAGGAAACCGGAGTACCCGGAGGAAACCCACGCATGCACGGGGAGAACATGCAAACTCCACCCAGAAAGGCCCCGGACCGGGATTTGAACCGGCAACCTTCTCGCTGAGAGGCAGCAGCTCTACCAGTTGTGCCACCGTGCTGCCCAAATGAACACAGCAACAAGAAAACAGATCAGCATCAGCATGATGTGATATTTTGCAGTGATTATTCTTATTATTTATTTATTCATGAGTCTAACAGCCTCAGGGTAGAAGCTGTTCCTCAGTCTAGTGGTTCTACATTTGATGCTCCTCAACCTCCGTCCTGAGGGGAGTGGGGCAAAATAATAATTTAATAATAATAATAATAATGTCTATTCCTGTCATCTGCGTATGTTCCCATACACAGACGAAATTCGTCTCTGCATTTAACCCAACCACCTACCAGGTGGTGCAGTGAGCAGCCCGAAAGCGCCCGGGGAGCTGGAGAAATAGGTGTGCACTCATAGACACCCCAAGCTGGGTAGTGGCCGGGGCGCGAACCCGCGACCTTCGGATCCGTAGTCAAAAGCCCTGCCACTAGACCATCTTGGCTCTAATAATAATAATTTAATTTAAATACTGTCATTGTAATTGTCCGTCTTCCGTGCATTTTGCCTGACACACCAGTCCAGATGTTCATGACTGTAAGTCAGGTTGGTGGTGGGGAGGTGGAAGTGGAAAGAAAAACTCTGGCAACATGAAAAATGGAAGTGAGGACTGGGCTTTGGCCCAACAGCTGATAAGACGGATGACTCTGCCATGCTACAAGAGTCTTCTATCAGCTAATACAAGGAGCCATAGCATAGATGAAAAATGTTTTCAATTCTAGCTAAGGACTGAGGAAGTTCAGATTGAACTGATAATACCTACACCCACACGTATGCATCAGTGAAGCCTCTGTGTCACAGGCTGACTGAGCCTCGTTATCCTGTGGAAACTTTACTGTCTTCCCTCAAACAGGCAAAAGGACTGAGAGGAGTTAAAGTTGAAAGTCACTTTCCAAACCTGAGAACTTATGACTCAGCCAGACATTACATAAGGCACAAAACAGAATCTGGGTTCACTGACCAAGAAATTTTCAGATTAAAGAAAATAATGAGCAAAGTCAGAAAACAATTCTGAACAATTGATGAACACCAGCATTTTAATTTTTCTTATACTCTTTTTGTACCCACTTTTAAACCTCTCACTCAACATGGATTCTTTTAAAATAGCATCTTTAAAAATCAACGGAGCTAGAGAGGCTGTGAAGCGCGCACTGGTTTACCAAACCATTAAGTATAAAAGCATTGACGTTCTGCTTTTACAAGAGACACATGATGCATCAAATGAGACAGTGGCGCAGGGAAGTTTGTGTTGAAGTCCTGGCAACAATAGCTATTCAGTGATTTTATTTTGTGATGCAAGCATTATATTCTAGTTTCAAACCCTAACATGTGGTTTTGTATTTAACCAGTTCAGGGTTGTTTGTAGTTTGTGACAACTGGCATATTAAAGTTGTGAGTTGTGAAAACTTACTATTCAGTCATTTTCTGCTCATCATCTGAACCAAAGCAAAACTAACAAACAAACAAACATACTGTGTATATATATATATATATATATATATATATATATATACATATATA
>JBBPBX010001783.1:7589-28021 GCA_038048925.1 Garcialebias charrua | reverse complement strand
TTAAGGTGTCTAGTATCCTTAAGTGTGTTTTATTTGCAGACGATGCAACTTTCCTTTGTTCTGGTAAAGACCTGAATCATATGTTCGAATTAATGAGGTTAGAGTTTGCAAAAATTCAAATGGTTTAAATTAAATAAATTATCATTGAACATTGAAAAAACTAACTACCGTATATGATATTTAGTAAAAAAAAGCCAACTGTAGATTTTCTATTCAAAATTGATGATGTGGAGATACGTAGAGTGAGTGAAGTAAAGTTCTTGGGAGTGATTATTGATGATAAATTGACATGGAAAAAACATATCAATGTTGTAAGAACTAAAATCTCTAAATATATGGCAGTGCTGTATAAAGTACGGGAATTTTTGACTGACAAGGCATTGTGTTTGCTGTACAATACGATTGTTGTGCCACATCTGATTTATTGTGTTGGTATCTGGGGTACAGCTTGTAAAACAACAACCAAGCCTATTTTTATTTTACAAAAAAGAGTAATAAGAGTGATCTCAAGAAAGCATTATCGTCATCCTTCAAGTATTTTGTTTTATCAACTGAAAATTCTTAAGTTTTTTGATTTGGTGGATTACAATGTTCTATTGCTGATGTACAGGGCTCAGAATCAAAATTTACCGTCAAACATACAAGTGAATTTTGTTAAAAGAAATAGTTGTTATAATTTAAAGGGAACAGATATTTTTGTAAAGAAGAGGTATAGAACAAGTTTAAAGGGTAGGTCTACGTTAATGAAGGGAATTAGTTTATGGA
Organism: Garcialebias charrua; assembly: GCA_038048925.1. Classification (NCBI taxonomy): domain Eukaryota; kingdom Metazoa; phylum Chordata; class Actinopteri; order Cyprinodontiformes; family Rivulidae; genus Garcialebias; species Garcialebias charrua. Next base: position 27,256 of record JBBPBX010001783.1, on the reverse strand, counting down.
ATAGTTTGGACGATGATGTAAAAAAGGAGAAATCATTAGTTGTATTAAAAAAAGATAAAGAATGTTTTGCTGATGAGATATATATAAGCTTTGCTGATATTTAGAAATTATATTGAAAAATTGTGATAATTTTGTGGTTTACAGTATTGTATTATGTATTTTTTGAATTGATTGTTTTGATTTGATATAGTTAAGAAGGGGCAGAAATGATAAGAATTTATTCTTCTTCTGCTACCTTTCATTTTATAGTCATTTTATTTAATTGTTTTGAATATGTCTTGTTTTAATTGAAATGAAATGAATGAATAAACAAACAAATGTAGTGGAGTAAAAGTCGAAAGTACCCACGTTTAACTCTACTTAAGTAAAGTACAGATACATGGAAAAAAGAAGTACTTGTACTTAGTAGCATCTCACCACTGCATATAGTAAAACACTGAGATCACTTCATTGAGGTCATGTTGTTTCTAAAATACAGGTGGTATGTCTGTGCCCAGCCTGACCCAAAATCCGGGCTGGGTCGGGCCATAATACTGTGCTTGCTGGGCGGACCAGGTCGATGTTGGGCTTTTGATATGGTTTTACGAATAAATACATCACAAAGAAATCTAAATAAGAATATGCGATACAAAATTGAGTTAATCTACTTGTTGAGGAGGAGGCAGGTCCGACTGGCCTGTGGAAAAAGTTAAAAAAGTCCAGTTAAGCTTCAGTTGGATCAGCTGATCATTGGCCACACACACTGCCGCACCTGTCATCTGCAGTGAAAGAAGTAGCAGCATCTAAAAAAGCTGAAGCGAGCAGCGTGTTCAATTAACATAGCTTTGTTCTATATTTTACCAAATAATTTAGCTCTAAAAATATTTTACTTCATCTGTATAATAGCCTATCTATACTGTACATCTAAAAAAGCTAAGTCTGGTCCTCTGGACATTCAAAAAACAAAACAAAGCAAAAAAAAAAATGTAGAAACGTTTCGTCTTTCGTCCGAAAGACTTCCTCAGTCTGAGGTGCTGTATTCAGCTCAGTCTTATAAATAGCACCTTCTCACAGTGGATCAACCAGTTGGCTGATGACAGCCGAAACCAGCTGCTCACATGATCAAGGAGGACCATCAGCCTAACGATGGATCGTTAGCACCCTGATGGTTGTTTGCTATTCACAGAGGGCTGAGTGATACTAGCAATAACAGCATTGTAAGAGGGGGACAGTTGAACCCGGAGGCCTCCACCTCTGTTTAATGATGGACGGTTTCTTTTCACAAAGATGGCCTCCTTTACTCCTCTCTCAAACCATCGTTCCTCTCTATCAAGGATGTGAACATCTTCATCCCTGAAAGAGTGACCGCTGGCCTGGAGATGAGTGTAGACCGCAGAGTCCTGACCTGATGATGTTGATCTTCTGTGCTGGGCCATCCTTTTGGCCAGTGGCTGTTTAGTTTCCCCGATATAAGACTGATCACAGCCCTCCTGACACTGAACAGCATACACAATATTACTCTGTTTGTGCCGGGGGACTGGATCTTTGGGATGAACCAGTCTTTGCCGTAATGTATTTTGGGGTTTAAAAGCCACTGGGACGTTGTGTTTAGAAAATAAACGTCTCAATGTCTCTGAAACTCCCGCAACATACGGAATGACCACTGGTCTGGGTCTGGGTTCCTTCTTTTCACCTGATGGCTGGCTGGAGTCCTGTTTGGGTTTCTTCTCTGCTTTCAGGAAGGCCCAGTTAGGATATCCACATTTCTCTAGAGCCTGTTTTGTGTGTGATTTCTCCTTCTGTCTGGCTCCTGAGTTAGTGGGGACGCTGTCTGCTCTGTGGTACAGAGTCCTGATGACTCCTAACTTGTGCTCCAGAGGGTGATGGGAGTCAAACTGTAAATACTGGTCTGTGTGGGTGGGTTTGCGGTACACCTCAGTTTGCAAATTTCCTCTATCAGAAACTGAGACCTCACAGTCCAAGAAAGCCAACCTGCCATTTTTTACATCTTCTCGTGTGAACTTGATATATTTATCCACAGAGTTGATGTGATCAGTGAAATGTTGGACTTCCTGAGATTTAATTTTAACCCAGGTGTCATCAACATACCTGAACCAATGACTTGGTGGTCTCCCTGAAAAGGACGTCAAGGCTCTCTTTTCTACCTCCTCCATGTACAGTTGGGCAACAATAGGAGTTTTGTTTTGTTTTGTTTTTTTGAATGTCCAGAGGACCAGACTTAGCTTTTTTAGATTTTTCTACCTGGATTATTGAGCCTGCATCAGGGTATTTTGAACCTATCTATACAGTTGATTTTTTTCGGGTTAATGTCCATTTGGTGAAACAAAATCTTATGTCTTCCTTTCTTTGAAAGATATTTTTAAAATATGTCAAACTGGTATGTTAACAAAAACAGTAAAAGCTTAATAAAAAAGTATGTTATTTATTTTTATTTTGGGTTTGGGCCTTTAATTACAGTTAAATGATCAGGCCAGGTTTGGCTCTGAAAAAAATGGGTAAGGACTGGGTCGGATTTTTTAGGCCTGAATGCAACTCTACTCTAAAATATAGCATACTTAAAAATTGTTGTTCCATTTTGTTTTCTTGTTATCCTTTTAGCTAGTCTTGCTAAATGCAGATTTTAGTAATTGTCTTGATAATTTTAGCTTTTAGTTAGATTTACTACATTTAACATTTAGCTACTTTTGCGCTAATTTTATTCTTATAATTTATTTTTGTGCATTTTAGATTTTGCTAACTTAAGCTTTCAGCTATGGCATTCCTACATGAAAATCTTATTTAATGTGTTAATTTTAGATTTAAATATAGTTAGCCACATTGAGCTTTTACCAACTATTTTAACTAAACACAGTTCTATATGAGCTTTCGCTTTTAGTTACTGTATTACTAATTTTAGCTTGTACTATAGTAACTGTTTTGCCAACTTCAGTTTTGTAACAACTGTTTTACCGTTTAGCTTTGATCAAAAAATTAGTTGTTTTTAGCATTTTATAGTTTTTTTCTGATGTTAGTTATGTTCTGCTTGTTTTAATTTGAACAAATTGTTAAAAATTTATCCACCAACACATTTTTGTAAAGACGTTCAGCACTCACCAGTCTTACTGCATTTCAGTGATAAACAAAATAAATAAATAGCAATAGCTCAAGCAGCCTTTGGTTTTAATAAAATGTTTTCAGGAGTTACTCCAGCCGCAGTTCCATGCATCGACTGTCCCGAGAGAATGGTACTGATGAAGTGGTTGGTGACGAAGTGCCTAAAATAAATCTTCACACAGCCGGATTTGCATTCTGTCTAGAACACTCTTTGATTTCACTAAAAAAGGTTTTATTTGACAAAGTGTGCCAAATTATAGCTTCTCTGAAATGTTTCCAGTGGATATTAAAACAAATCATTTCATTTATACACCAACAACATGCAATACAATAAGAAATAGGTGACTTAAGCATCCATTCATTCCATTAGACAAACGAGATGAACAACCATTCACTCTCTCGCCTAGAGATACTTTAGAGTTACCAACCAGCCTAACATGCATGTTTTTGGTCTGTGGGAGGAAATCAGAGTACCTGGAGAAAACCCACGCATGCACAGAGAGAACATGCAAACTCCACTCAGAAAGATCCCTCGGCTGGGGTTCAAACCGGTGACCTTGCTGAGAGGCGGCAGCTCTTCCAACTGCACCACCGTGCTGCTAAAGGCATTTCTGTGTTTGCTAAGTATGATCAGCTGTAGTTTCCTTTAAGTTGTTTTAAAACATTTATCAGTTTTAGTTGTTCATCCAATATTTACGTCCGAAAGTTTCAATACAATGTGTCCAGTGGATCTTGAGATATTTTGCTAACAAAAACACATGCACACCCATGCTGAGGAACATGTTTTCACCCACCGTGTGCTGACACACAACAAGACTAAAATGATTTCACAATAAAAAAAATAAATAAATAAATAAAATAAACAATGCTAACTAAGTTTGGAGCAAAACACACAATGACTTTATCTCCTTAGTGTTCTTGTCTCCAGCACCATCTTTAGACCCAATCGATGGTTCCTGCATTAGAATTAGCTCACAAGAGAAAGGCATACAAACACAGATTCTCTGTGTTGTCTCCAGCAGATGTATGGATTAAAAAAGATCAATGCAGCAGTTTTTTTTTGCCAGTTTATGTGAAACCAAATGCATAATAAACAAAAATACTGGGAGTATTTGAAAGGACAGAAAAAAAAACATTTGCAATTATTCAAAACTTGTAAAAATGTATAAACCTCTTGAAACAATAAAATACCCTGCCCTAAAATGACCCTGTTCACCAAAGACTGAGCCCCAAAGAGTAAATAATGTGTTCCCTCAGACACGGGGAGAAAAACAGAAAGCTCTGCAGCAGGTGCTGGGAGGACTTTACAATTTATCTCTGAGTTTCTACATCTCCAGGGAAAGACCTAATGGTTGTTAAGGTCTGCCTCTGCAGCAAAATCAGGCGGGAATTAAAACCTGGATGACTCAGCAGACCTTGGCCTGATCTTTAAACAAAATATTCTTACGAAACCAAATAACGTTTTCTGCAAAAATACAGTTTAACTCACAGCTGAAATGTCTCAAAGAAGCTAAAACAAATTCCCTAAAGTTAATACAAGCATATCAACATCCAAATTTAGCAAAACTGTTAATAAAGGTTACAATTAACTAAAACACAACTAAAAGTAAAATTTTGCACAACCGTAGCTATAAACTAAAGTTAGCAACGCCAAAGCTAAAAACTAAACTCTGCAAAAACGGTAGCTTAAACTAAACAAATCAACATCTTACATAAAAACTAAAAATAGCATGACAGGAACTAAAAACATTTTTGTACGATACAGATAAAATCAATAAAATAAAATAAAAATAAAAAGAACATCAGCTAAAAGCTGAAGTTAGCCAACCAACCATGGTTAAAACTCAGCCCGTACAAAAAATTAAAAAAGTGCCTTAAACTCAACATCAGCAGATGTGACTAAAAAGCTGATATTAATAAACCTATAGCTGCAGCTAAAGCCAGCAACATTGTAGCTAATAAGTTGTCACAGTACTAACCAAAAGCATAGACTAGCACAAGAGTAGCTAAAAGCAAATCCATAGTTTAAAGCTTCAGTATGTAGCTTTTTTTATAAACATATTTCTTCACCCTGTCACTACCTCCTGACAGACTGATGTTAGCCAGGTAATCTCTGAAAAAAATATAAAAAAAAATATTGTCCCCTTGCTTCTCCAGGTGGTAAATAAGCATTTCTAAAAAGAAAAGGTGACCCGCCATTTTCCAGCCAATAAAAACAGAGTTTGTAACCAGCCAATAAAAACAGAGCTTGAATTTGAATCAGCCAATAAAAACAGAGCTTGAATTTGAATCGCCAATAAAAACAGAGCTTGAATTTGAATTCAGCAGGGCCAGGTGGAGCAGAGCCATATATGGCTCTGAGGGGGAGGGATCAGAATGCTTTGCCTGTTGAAAATATTTCTAAGTGCTGCAGTTCTACAGAAACTGCATACTGAACCTTTAAACTCAAAGCCAGCAAAACAGTAGCTAAAACATCACATTTGCACAACTGTAGGTAAATGTATGCAAACATGTAGCTCACAAAAAAAAATAACTCAAAGCCTGAAACCATTACTACAGAATCAAAACGCAAGGATTATTCAAATCAAAGTTGTAAGATAGATTTTCCAGAAAGGTAGCTAAAACTAGCTAGCCTGGTCCTCGCCTTCCTGCACAGCTCCGCTCAATTCTCATTTCCCTTCACTGCACAGTCTGGGACTTGTCCCATAGACAACGATATCTCCGGTAGATTTTTGACCGGACCAATCAGAGAGCAGAAGGCGGAGTTTTGAACGACGTCGACTGACGTCGTCATTCAAAATGGCTGCCGCCACGAAGGAATTTTCATCAAAACAAGGTAAAAAACTATTATTTCTCTGCTGATAAAAAATATATTTCTTAGCTGACGTTATATCAGAAGTGTTCCTGAGCAATCAGAGAGCAGAAGGCGGAGTTTTGAACGATGTCGACTGACGTCGTCATTCAAAATGGCTGCCGCCACGAAGGAATTTTCATCAAAACAAGGTAAAAAACTATTATTTCTCTGCTGATAAAAAATATATTTCATAGCTGACGTTATATCAGAAGTGTTCCTGAGCTTAACAGTTCCTAAATCAATTCACGAAATGGTCAAATCTGCTGGATTTAAATAGTTTCGGTTTGACATTTTCCAAACAGCCTCGGGTGCGCTACGAAAATAAATGATAAAAAATCGAATTTTATCTCAAATGTTTTATCTAGGCCAACAGTCAGTAAATTAGAGCCATATAATTACACACTGGTGGCAGAAAAAATATCCACCGAGTGGTTTCTGAGCAATTTATCTGATAGCCTGGACCTCGCCAGGCTAAACTAACAAAACTCTGCCTTCTGTTCTCTGATTGGTCCATTCAAAAATCTCCAGGAGAAATCGTTTTCAATGGGAGGAATGCCAGACCCTAGTCCAAAGCGAAGTGAAGGACAAGGGTCTGGTGTCAACCAGGCTAAAAACTAGCAAAAGAGATATTAAAAGCTAAAATTAACACATCATTTGTGAAAACCTCACATTAGAAAACAGCAGGGTGGTGCCGTCGGAAAAGCTGCTGCCTCTCAGCAAGAAGGTTGATGGGTCAAATCCTGGACCTGGGTCCTTCTGAGTTTGCATGTTCTAACAATGCTGTGTGGGTCTTCTCCGGGTACTCCGGTTTTCCCACACAGACCAAAAACATGCATGTTAGACTGATTGGTGACTCTAAATTGTCCCTAGTTGTGAGTGAGAGAGTGAATGGTTGTTTGTCTCATTGGTCTCTATGTGTCCCTGTGATGGACTGGAGACCTGTCCAGGGTGTCCCCTGTCTCTCACACAGTGATAGCTGGACATGGGCACCAGTGACCCCCATGACCCGAAAAGGAATAAGTGGGTAATAGATAATGGATGGAAGGATGGATAGAAAACAGCAGTGTAAACCTAAAAAATAAAATAAAAAAACAAAATAATAAAAAAAGAAAACTAAACAGCTGAAATTTGTCCAATTACAGTAATCATATTAAATATTTTCAATGAACAATGAACAAATAAATTATTTTTAAAAAGTCAAGGCCCCCTATTTTGTAAAAGAGCTCAGAGTTTTGCTGATGTACCGGTAGAAACACTAACCATCTGGAGAACGAATAAAGAGGAAAATGATAGTCTGGATGCTTTATCAGCATGCACACAGCAAAATACAATTAGAAAACTCAACACAACAAAGATCCTTCTTCTTCAAGGTTTGCAATAATGCTGCTGATCTCATTTGTTATATAACATGAGTGGGTGACGAATATCTCCAAAGTGTCTTTAACGCTGCTGCAGATGCAAGAGCAGGGCTCACGGAAGGAACATGGCCGCGGGCTCAAAGCAGCATCGGAAATAAAGAGTCCAACATGGATTCGCCACAGCTTTCTCTGCAGCTGCATCGTACATTTTTCATAAACAAAAGTGAGGGCGAAATAGCTGCTCAGAGCTCCGAGCTGCAGCTGCGGGATCAGAAACTCTGTTTGTGCATGCAGGTCTAAGTAAAACAGAAAGATGTTTGCTTCAACCAACGAGAGCTCATTAACCTCTCCGCTGTGCACAGAAAACCAAAGGAACAAAACGAGATGGATAGACACACAAAAATGTAGAAATCGCTCACTCGCTCCCCTAATTCCCCCCTCTCCTTCTATCTGCCTGTGCCCCTTCCGCTCTCCCCTCGTTGCTGAGGGCGCTCATAAATAAAGCAAGGTAAGGTTGCAGTGCCTGCAGCGATAAGAGATGCAGGCTGGGAATGCACTGGAACTGGTCTACCACACAGAGAGGAGGCAGTGGCAGCAAATACAGGGGGGTCGCCAGGTGCTTGGGAAAAAAGCTGGCATTAAAAATTTAGAAGAAATGGTCTGGGGACGAAATCTGGATAAAGTTCCTCGTGAAAAAAAATAAAAAAAATAAAGCTGTCATCCTTGAAGAACTGCAAATCACTTGCTGACTTCATCCATCCATCGATACATACATACATCGATACATCGATACATTGATACATCGATACATCCATCGATACATACATACATCAATACATCGATACATCGATACATCGATACATACATACATACATCGATACATCCATCGATACATACATACATCGATACATCGATACATCGATACATACATACATACATACATACATACATACATTGATACATCAATACATCGATACATTGATACATACAAACATACATACATACATACATACATACATACATACATACATACATAAATACATACATACATACATCGATACATACATACATACATACATACATACATACATACATACATACATACATACATCGATACATACATACAGGTAGTCCCCGACTTACGAGCGAGTTCCGTTACAACGAGGCGCTCGTAACACGGAAATCTCGTAATTTGGAACGGCCGCCACGTGTCTCGTAAGTCCGGAATTTCGCTCGTAAGTTGGAACGGTTTTGCTAGCGCGACTACGAACACTCGTTTTTCATCGAAAAACTGCTTATGAGTGCATAAAAATGATCGGAAACGTGTGTCCACATGTTTAGCTAACGAACTGTGGTGAAAAAACACAGAAAAACTCAGTATTTTTTGCGTTTTTTCCAAAAATTTGCCAGCTCGTAAGTCCGGATCCTCGTAAGTAAGAGCGCTCGTAAGTCGGGGACTACCTGTACATACATACATACATACATACATACATACATACATACATACATACATACATACATACATACATACATACATACATACATACATATCATACATACATAGGGCGGCCGTGGTGTAGTGGTAATGGCAGTCGACCCCTGATCGGAAGGTTGGAGGTTCGAATCCCGCATCCGCCCACCATGTGTCGTTGTGTCCCTGGGCAAGACACTTAACCCCGAGTTGCTCCCGGTAGGTCTGGATGGCGCCTTGCAAGGCAGGCTACCACTACCGGTGTATGAATGTCTGAATGAATGGGTGGATGGCTGGTATTGTAAAGCGCTTTGGGGCTCCTCACAGGGGGCTGGAAAGCGCTATATAAATAAGCTCCATTTACCATTTACCATACATACATACATACATACATACATACATACATACATACATACACACATACATACATACATACATACATACACACATACATACATACACACATACATACATACATACATACATACATACATACATCCTGTACAAAATGGGCGGCCGTGGTGTAGTGGTAATGGCAGTCGTCTCCCGATCGGAAAGTTGGCGGTTCGACTCCCGGGACCCGCACCATGTGTCGTTGTGTCCTTGGGCAAGACACTTAACCCTGAGTTGCTCCCGGTAGGACTGGAAAGCACCTTGCATGGTAGTCTGCCGCCACCGGTTTATGAATGTGTGTAGCATTCAATATATGTGTAGCACTTTGAGATTTTCAGTAATGAAAAGTGCGTTATAAATTGAATTAATTATTATATACAGTACAAGCATACACACATACATATATACATTCTGTACAAACATATACAGTATATAGTACTGTATATGCATACACACATTATCTTTACCTGCTTCTTCCAGTTCGGGTCATAGGGGTCAATTTATTTCAATTCAGTTTATTTATATACCCGGTAGTGACAAGTCACAACAGAAGTCATCTCAGGGCACTGAACAGAAACATTCATATATACAAAATTAAGTTAACATTATTTATCTGAAGACCAAATTGTTTTGAGTCTTAACTTCATTACAGACTCTCATACTGAGCAAGATTGAAGGCAACAGTAGAAAGAAAAAAGAAAAGAAAAAAAACTCCCTCATGAGGAAGAAACCTGGGGCACATTGTGAAAGTTGCAAAAAATGCCTTGCACATAAACAGCAACATACTAATGACATCAATAATTACTTAAGTTTCAACATGTTATTGGGGACTGAGCTTTGCCAGGTAAAGGCCGGCGCATAGCTCCGCGCTTGAGCGAGCGCGGCGCCCTGCTGTGTGAGCGCCGTGAGGTCGCCGCTACACAAACCCTTTGAACGTTCACGCGAGCGCGCCAAGCTCCAATTTTACGAGCGCCTACGCGAAGCGCGGTGTCTGACCAATCAGCTGCACGCGGAGGGGGACTGAACTGACCCTCTCCGCATGCAGCTGTTCACAGAGAACGTGAGAAGAAAGCGGAGCACACACTGCTTCACGCTGTGCTCTGCTGAGAACCCCCCACGCGCAGCGCGGGGGGTTCTCAGCGGGACTCGGTCCAGCGCGGAGCTCTGCACCGGGCTTTAGTGAGAAAGCTGACTTGAATCTTAGAACTCTAAACATTTCATATGAGGCCATATTATGGGTTTACAGATGGGTATTTTCTGTCATGAAGTGGTATAGTTTTGTTATACCCCAGGTTATACTCCGGTCTGGGCCAATCTATACATGGGTTTAATTCTTGAATAGATTAATTTAGTTTGTTACACAAGGTCCATGGTGCCCACATCCTACAGTCACTGTACAAGTGACGGGGGACACCCTGGACAGGTTGCAAGTCCTTAACGGGAATACATAGAGACAAATGAGACAAACAACCATTCACACTCTCACTCACACCTAGAGACAATTTAGAGTTACCAATCAGTCTAACATGCATGTTCTTGGTCTGTGGGAGGAACCTGGAGAACCCGGAGAAAACCCATGCATGGGCAGAACATGTAAACTCCACCCAGAAAGGCTCCTGAAGATTCGATCTGGCAACTGTCTCACTGAGAGACACAAGAATGGCTGAAAAATGATCCCAACCTAAACGTATATAGAATAAGCACAACCTCTTTAACTTCACGTTTTGCTGATGATACGGTGTACGTGCACTGGAATTAAGTGTAGGGACCCCTGGACAACTGTAGTAAGTCAGTTAGCTAATCTGTCATGCTGGAAATCAAACTCATCTGAATTATAAAGGTGCAATCGATCTGCTTCTATTGTGGAAAGATTTGATACAAAAAAAAACTTTTTCAGCTGCTCTTTGGTCATTTATTACCTTTTTTAAATGTTTATATTACTTTTAGTCATTGAGTATATAAGTTATTTAACTCCATACACATCCTGTTGATCTGTTTGATATTTCACAAAGCACTAAAGATTTTCATGAACTTACCAGAAAGTAATCACTAAACGTACATCTACAACTGATTGACTTTTGGTGTCAACTAAATACAAGAAGGGCCTCAGGCACATAAACTAATCAAACAAAACAGCAGCTATAACTTAGTACATTGTTTGTTCCCAACATATATTGTATCTTGAGTGCTAACTGTTCATGTGAAATCGTTGATTAAAACTTTGATAATAACTTTTAGATCATCACTGTCTGATTAACTGTTACCAACTTATCTCATGAGCTGGAAAACAGATTTGATTAGAATTTTAGGTGTGCATGGATGTATATGTACAATTAATTACTTCTTGTAGGTGACCCAATTCACCATGTCTCTCACAGCTAAATGACCATGGTAAACATATTAATGGCTCTAACAAGGTCACTTTTACATAAATGTAAAAGTTCTGCTGAAAATCATCCTTTTCACTCACTCCAATCCTAAGCAATCCTATCAGAGTCAGAGTCAGAAACTCTTTATTGTCATTCGCACCACATGTGGTACAGGTGATGAAACAAGATTATGTACACAGGGTCCCAGTTACATCCAACAATAAAATGTAAGAGAAGAACAGTAATAACATCTAAGATATGAACTAAGAAAAACATCAACAAAAAATACACTAGGCACTAGTAGCATAAAAACATTTCTTCGAACAGCAGCACAAACATGAGTCTGTATGAGCAGATGAGCACACATGAACAAAGCAGCATGAAACAGATCAGCAGCAACATAAAACAGATCAGCAGCAACATGAAACAGATCAGCAGCAACATGAAACAGATCAGCAGCAACATGAAACAGATCAGCAGCAACATGAAACAGATCAGCAGCAACATGAAACAGATCAGCAGCAATATGAAACAGATCAGCAGCAATATGAAACAGATCAGCAGCAACATGAAACAGATCAGCAGCAACATGAAACAGATCAGCAGCAACATGAAACAGATCAGCAGCAACATGAAACAGATCAGCAGCAATATGAAACAGATCAGCAGCAACATGAAACAGATCAGCAGCAACATGAAACAGATCAGCAGCAACATGAAACAGATCAGCAGCAACTATGAAACAGATCAGCAGCAACATGAAACAGACATCAGCAACATGATGTGATGTTTTTTTTTCACAGTGATTATTCTGGTTAGAGATTCATGAGTCTAACTGCCTCAGGGTAGAAGCTGTTCCTCAGTCTAGTGGTTCTACACATAATGCTCCTCAACCTCCTTCCTGAGGGGAGCGGGGCAAAAAGTGTGTGTGCTGGGTGAGTGGTGTCCTTCATGATGCAGGTGACCCTCTTCCCACATCTGGAGGTGTAGATGTATGTGATGGTGGTGAGGCTGACACCAACAGTCTTCTGTACAACCTTCACCACTCTCTGCAAAGCTTTTCTTTCTGCAGCTGTGCAGCCTCCATGCCACACGTTGATGCTAGAGCACAGGATGCTCTCCACTGCACACCTGTAGAAGGAGGTGAGGACTTAGCTTCCCTTAACAGTTCATCTCAGCCGCCTGAAGAAGTAGAGTCTCTGATAAATTTCTTGATCAGGCTGGTGGTGTTGTTGCTCCAGCTGAGGTTATCGTTCATGTGTACACCCAAGTACATGTAGCTAGAGACTACTTTATCTTATGTTCATTGGGGTGTGAGTGTGTTTGTTCCTTCGGAAGTCCACAATCATCTCCTTTGTCTTCTTCACATTGATGTGAAGGTTTGGATCTTTGCACCAGCTCTCCAGGTGTTACACCTCCTGCCTGTAGCTGGACTCATCATTGTTTGTGATGCATCCCACCACCGCTGTATCATCTGCAAACTTTATGATATGACAGCCTGGATGTGTAGCTGGACAGTCATACGTGAGCAGAGTGAACAGGAGAGGGCTCAACACACATCCTTGAGGAGAGCCAGTGCTGAGGGTTATGATGGAGGAGGAGAAGTTGTGAATCCTCACTGACTGTGGTCTGTTTGTTAAGAAGTCTAGTACCCAGTTGCAAATGGAGGGTCTTAGTCCCAGTGTGAATAGTTTGTCCATCAGGGTTTGGGGGATCATGGTGTTGAAGGCAGATGTGAAGTCCACAAAGAGCATACGGACGCAAGAGTCCTTCTGTTCCAGGTGGGTGAGAGCAGTGTGGACCACAGAGGAGATGACGTCCTCTGTTGATCGATTCTCGTGGTATGCGTACTGATGAGGGTCCTCATTGATGTTGATGGATGTTTTGATGTGGGTCATGACAAGTTTTTTGAAGTATTTAGCGACTATCGGGGTGAGGGCCACTGGCCGATAGTCATTCAGACCAGCTACTGTAAAGCTTTTTGGGACTGGGATGACAGTGGTGGTCTTCAGGCAGGTGGGAACTGTCTCCAGGGCAAGTGAGGAGTTAAAGATGTTGGCCAGCACCTTGCAGAGCTGATCAGCACATTCTTTCAACACTTTCCTAGGGATGTTGTCTGGGCCGGTTGCTTTGTGAGGGTTGATACTCCTGAAAGTACTCCTTACTTCTGCTGTGGTCATGCTGAGATGCTATTCATCCGGTGGTGAGGTGAGTCTGGTGCTGGGTGGTCTATTTGGGTCTTCAAAGCGTGCATAACACTTGTGGAGGGCATCAGGCAGAGATGTGTCTTTGGGGCATTGTTCGCCCAGTGCTCAATATGAGATCTTTGTTTAAACCTTTGACAGAAAAAAAACCCACAAGGGCTGATGCTAGCATCATTAATATTTGTTTGGAATTTAAAATTATAATTTTACAGACTTGATTGTAAAATAATAAAATGAATAAAAACAAAGAACATCACTCAATTTGGTTTTCCCAGATTAAAAGGGTTCAATGACCAGTGATGTTGATATAGAAACTGCATTTGAAAGGGATGAAATCTACAAGCACTTAATAATAAAATAGGCATGTGGAGAAAAAAAGGACATAATGAAAGGCCAAAGGTAATTCCTCAGATTTGAGATCCACTGTTTACTAGTTTTCAAACTAATTATGTCAACCTCACTCGTTACACCTGTACTCAATGTAATGGCATGCAGAATGTTTGAAAATCCGACAAAATCTGTCTTGAACATTTAACAGAATGGGTTTATGTTTACCCCTCCCTGGGTTGCCACCTTACCGTGGTGGAGGGGTTTGAGTGTCCCAATGATCCTAGGAGCTATGCTGTCAGGGGCTTCATGTCCCTAGTAGGGTCACCCAAGGCAGACAGGTCCTAGGTGAGGGACCAGACAAAGTGCAGCCCAAAGACCCCTATGATGAGTTCAATTAATGGAATCAATGTTCCCTCGCCCGGACGCGGGTCACCGGGGCCCCACTCTGGAGCCAGGCCCGGAGGTGGGGCACGTTGGCGAGCGCCTGGTGGCCGGGCTTTTACCCATGGAGCTCGGCCGGGCACAGCCCGAAGAGGAGACGTGGGTCCCCCTTCCCATGGGCTCACCACCTATGGGAGGGGCCAAAGGGGTCGGGTGCAATGTGGGATGGGTGGTGGCCGAGGGCGGGGACCCTGGCGGTCTGATCCTCGGCTACAGAAGCTGGCCATTGGGACATGGAATGTCACCTCTCTGGTGGGGAAGGAGCCTGAGCTAGTGTGTGAGGTTGAGAGGTTCCGGCTAGAAATAGTCGGACTCACCTCAACACATGGCTCTGGCTCTGGAACCAGTTTCCTTGAGAGGGGTTGGACACTCTTCCACTCTGGAGTTGCCCCTGGTGAGAGGCGCCGAGCAGGAGTGGGCATACTTGTTGCCCCCCATCTTGGTGCCTGTACGTTGGGGTTCACCCCGGTGAACGAGAGGGTAGCCTCCCTTCGCCTACGTGTGGGGGGACGGGCTCTGACTGTTGTTTGTGCCTATGCGCCAAACGGCAGCGCAGATTACCCACCCTTTTTGGAGTCCTTGGAGGGGGTATTGGAGAGTGCGCCTCCTGGGGACTCCCTTGTTCTACTGGGGGACTTCAACGCTCACGTGGGCAATGACAGTGAGACCTGGAGGGGTGTGGTTGGGAGGAACGGCCCCCCTGATCTGAACCAGAGTGGTGTTCTGTTATTGGACTTCTGTGCTCGTCATGGATTGTCCATAACGAACACCATGTTCAGGCATAAGGGTGTACATATGTGCTCTTGGCACCAGGACACCCTAGGTCGCAGTTCGATGATCGACTTTGTTGTCGTCTCATCTGATCTGCGGCCGCATGTCCTGGACACTCGGGTGAAGAGAGGGGCGGAGCTGTCAACTGACCACTACCTGGTGGTGAGTTGGCTCCGATGGTGGGGGAGGATGCCGGTCAGACCTGGCAGACCCAAACGTATTGTGAGGGTCTGCTGGGAACGTCTGGCAGAGTCTCCCGTAAGACGGAGCTTTAACTCCCACCTCCGGGAGAGCTTTGAACACGTTCCGAGGGAGGCGGGGGACATTGAGTCCGAGTGGGCCATGTTTCGCGCCTCTATTGTCGAGGCAGCTTATCAGAGTTGTGGCCGCAAGGTTGTTGGTGCCTGTCGTGGTGGCAACCCTCGAACCCGGTGGTGGACACCGGCGGTGAGGGATGCTGTCAAGCTGAAGAAGGAGTCCTATTGGGCCTTTTTGGCCTGTGGGACCCCGGAAGCAGCAGATAGGTACCGACAGTCCAAGCGGCATGCGGCTCGGGTGGTTGCTGAGGCAAAAACTCGGGCGTGGGAGGAGTTCGGAGAGGCCATGGAGAATGACTTCCGTACGGCTTCGAGGCGATTCTGGTCCACCATCCGGCGTCTCAGGGGGGGAAAGCGGTACGCGACCAACACCATTTATGGTGGGGATGGCGTGCTGTTGACCTCAACTCGGGATGTTGTGAGTCGGTGGGCGGAATACTTCGAAGACCTCCTCAATCCTACTGGCACGTCTTCCACTGAGGAAGCGGAGCCTGGGGACTTTGGGTCGGGCTCTCCAATCTCTGGTGCTGAGGTCGCCGAGGTGGTTAAAAAGCTCCGCGGTGGCAAGGCTCCGGGGGTGGATGAGATTCGCCCTGAGTTCCTTAGGGCTCTGGATGTTGTGGGGTTGTGTTGGCTTACGCGACTCTGCAATATCGCGTGGACATCGGGGGCAGTTCCCTTGGATTGGCAGACTGGGGTGGTGGTTCCCCTATTCAAAAAGGGGGACCGTAGGGTGTGTTCCAACTATAGGGGGATCACACTCTTAAGCCTCCCTGGTAAGGTCTATTCAGGGGTTCTGGAGAGGAGGGTCCGTCGGATAGTCGAACCTCGGATTCAGGAGGAGCAGTGTGGTTTTCGTGCTGGTCGTGGAACACTGGACCAGCTCTACACCCTCAGCAGGGTCCTGGAGGGTGCGTGGGAGTTTGCCCAACCAGTTTACATGTGCTTTGTGGACTTGGAGAAGGCATTCGACCGCGTCCCTCGGGGGGTTCTGTGGGGGGTACTCCGGGAGTATGGGGTACCAGGCCCATTGATATGGGCTGTTAGGTCCCTGTACGACCGGTGTCAGAGCTTGGTCCGCATTGCCGGCAGTAAGTCAGGCTCGTTTCCAGTGAGAGTTGGACTCCGCCAAGGTTGCCCTTTGTCACCGATTCTGTTCATAACTTTTATGGACAGAATTTCTAGGCAGCCAAGGTGTTGAGAGGATCCGTTTTGGTGGCCTTAGAATCGCTTCTCTGTTTTTTGCAGATGATGTGGTCCTATTGGCTTCATCAGGTCGTGATCTACAGCTTTCGCTGGAGCGGTTTGCAGCCGAGTGTGATGCGGCCGGGATGAGGATCAGTTCCTCCAAATCCGAGGCCATGGTCTTGAGCCGGAAAAGGGTAGCATGCCCTCTCCGGGTCGGGGAGGAGGTCCTGCCCCAAGTGGAGGAGTTTAAGTATCTCGGGGTCTTGTTCACGAATGAGGGAAAACTGGAGCGTGAGATCGATAGGCGGATAGGTGCAGCGTCCGCAGTGAAGCGGGCGCTGTACCGGTCTGTCGTGGTGAAGAGAGAGCTGAGTCAAAAGGCAAAGCTCTCAATTTACCGATCGATCTACGTTCCCACCCTCATCTATGGACCTTACCAAGCTCCGCCCAGAAACGCCCCCTAAGCTCCAACATGGCTGCACGTCTCCCAAGCGCAGCTTTGGTGTCAATGGAAAACATGGCGTCGACTGACTGCAGGGTATTTTTGAGTCGAATAGTGTATCATTTCTGCCAGATTCCAACAAAATATCAGCCATGACAATGGACAGGGGAACCAACAAGTTCATGTTTATTTTTTTTTGGACGTTATCAAGTTGTTTGATCCACGCGATGCCTCCAAACAGCGTGCGCGTCACCGCTAATGCTACCGTCTGATGGGGAAAACATCAGCTCCTCACACGCTCAGGCTCAGCATTATTACAGCTGTGGACAGGATCACTGATGCCTATTGTTCTGCAAGGCTGGGTAAGTCAGGCATTCATGGTTTTGAGGGTTACTTTTGAAATCAGCGATTTCTATTGTTGGCAAAAGTTTGTGTGCCTTGGTCGCAAAGCTAATGCTAACTGTAATCTCCATTCATTCCTTAAGTGGTTGGTTAGCCGTTGCTGCTTTAGCTGCTAAACACGCCGACAGCGACTTTTGTGAGGGCTAACGAGCTCAGCCGTCCGGTGTGTTAGTTAAAATCCAGCCTTCGTGTCACGATTTTGTGCAGTTTTAGGTGAAATCGACAGTAGAGCTCGTTGTGTTAGCTAGCTCATGTGGGGTTAGCAGAGCTGTTTCTTCCCAACTTCCAGGACGTTCAGTGAACTGTGGCTTTCTCTCATCGTGACCGCGTGTTGTTAACTAGCAGGTTTCAAAAGCAGGTCAACCCTTCTCTGCTGGTGAAAGAAATAATTGTTCAGTTTTGTGGTCGTGCACAAGCTTTGATCCAAGCAAGGCATTCAGTTTCACATATAGGGAAACGGTGAATTTTACTTCCACAAATACGGTCAGGGTACCTGACATCTCCTGTACAGATACCCCACTGACGGTGGAGGACAATTTTTCCAGCCCTGACGCAGAAAAAATCTGCACGTATGCTAGCTAGCAATGTAAGTAGCATGTGGTGCCGGTCTCACAAACGCTACCGTAGCGTTTGTTTTGTGAGACCGGCACGCACGTGGAAGCTGCGCTGTGACGTGTTATGGGTATTAGCCAATGAAACGCGGCCCTGTGGGCGGAGCTTGGTAAGGTCCATGGTCATGAGCTTTGGGTTGTGACCGAAAAACATGATCTCGGATACAAGCGACTGAAATGAGTTTTCTCCGCAGGGTGTCTGGACTCTCCCTTATGGTGTGTTCACACAGAGCAGCGTTTTGAACCTCCAAAATGCTCCTCACGCACGCAAGTGGACGCACTTGTGAATGTAGCGTGTTCAAAACTGAACGCCAGAAGCCAGAAGCTGCTGGGTGTGTGGGAGGAGCTTACCGGTACACAGAGCCCTGCACACGGAGTCCTGCTCACTCCGCCAGGCGAGGAGGAGCTGTTTATTTCCGTCTCTGTCGAGCAGACTTGACTGGTCGTGAAGGACTTGTCGCGAACACACAGCTACAATGAGTTTCTCTTCCATAGTTCACGAGCTCGCGGGTCTTTTCTTTTTTTTTTCCGACAAACAATACGTCACATAGTGCGCGCGCACCCTCGTTTCCGCGTCACATAGGGACTCTCCCACTGCCCCCTCTCTTCTGCCCCCCGACTCTCCCTGATTGGTTGACACACCAACCAATCAGGTGGAGTTGAGCGGCGTTTGAAAAGTTTGAACCGCGAAATCTTCAACATGTTGAATGCTCGGTTTGGAGGTGGAAGCCGGTTCACGTGCACGAAAAAACGCTACTCAGCACGCTCAACACGCACGCGACCTGACGCCAGACGCCAGGAGGTGGCTGGAAGTGCGTCCACCATTGATTTTACATGGAGGCTGGAAGCTTGCAGCTTGAAAACGCTGCTCTGTGTGAACACACCATTAGAGATAGGGTGAGAAGCTCAGTCATCCGGGAGGGACTCGGAGTAGAGCCGCTGCTTCTCCACATCGAGAGGAGCCAGTTGAGGTGGCTCGGGCATCTGGTTAGGATGCCTCCTGGACGCCTCCCTGGTGAGGTGTTCCGGGCATGTCCCACCGGGAGGAGACCCAGAGGAAGACCCAGGACACGCTGGAGGGACTATGTTTCTCGGCTGGCCTGGGAACGCCTTGGGATTCCCCCAGAGGAGCTGCTCCAAGTGGCTGGGGAGAGGGAAGTCTGGGCCTCCCTACTTAGGCTGCTACCCCTGCTACCCGACCCCGGATAAGCGGAAGAAAATGGATGGATGGATGGGTTTATGTTTAATTACACACACTGACAAATATCTTGCTTTATTTTGGCTAAAATGAAAGAATCCTTAGACTATATAATCAGAAGCTGCACGCTTTAGAATTGGAAGGTAAATCTCACTAAGAAACAAAATCAACCCTAGACCATGGCATAACACATTTTCTTGGCTATATATACGTATGCATACCTGT
>JBBPBX010001782.1:37623-97881 GCA_038048925.1 Garcialebias charrua | reverse complement strand
ACTTGATCAATTGAAAAGCGATTTATACACGGTTTATTTAATCTACGTGCTAAGTGGGGTTAGCTTCGTGATGTGGGTCTTTGTTGTTGTGCTAAGCTAACAAGAGGCCCGATCGCGTTTGAGATCTATCATTTTAAAACAGTAAATCATCCAAAACTATCATTAATAAAACCCTCCCTGAATAAATAAACGTACTGATGTTACTTGATCACGCAGACATAATTTAAAAATACATAAAAAGCAACGTGTGTGCAACTGATGTTATTTCGGCTATTTTTTTTAGCAGCGAACAAAAACAAGTTATTGTTACTAGTTGAATGTATTAAAGCAATCGAAGGGTTATTATACATCCTATACAGTTATAAAAACACTCGATCAATTGAAAAGCGATTTATACACGGTTTATTTAATCTACGGTGCTAAGTGGGGTTAGCTTCGTGATGTGGGTCTTTGTTGTTGTGCTAAGCTAACAAGAGGCCCGATCGCGTTTGAGATCTATCATTTTAAGACAGTAAATCATCCAAAACTCTCATTAATAAAACACTACACAGCTCCGATTATGTTTACACAAAGACTTACTCTTTTCCTGGACAGTTTTCCGATGGTAGCTTCCCTGCGTTGTTTAGATGTGGTAGCTCCTGTGGGACTTTCTTCTGTAGATTTTCGTTTAAAAATAGTAGGAATAGCATCCGGTTTTAAAAGTCTTCTCCATCTTACTGGTAATCCTAAAGATTCTTTTATACCAGGTGTTTCCTGAAAACAATCGGCAGTAAAATGGTCGCTGCAAACATACGACTCTTTAGTAGGAACCCACCGGTCCCTCGTTCTCTGCACTTGTCTGGTCCATTCTTGGCGAAGTTTCTCATCTTTTGGAAATTTGTGAATGCTAACTTGTTCACTAGCGACATTAGAACACCCAAATGCGCTACAACGTGACGGCATTTTTCAAGTTACACAAACAAAGAGGCGATCTTTCAGATTAACACACCAAACAAACGGGCAAGGCTCTGCCTTCTGCCCGTTGTGACGTTGATGACTGGAGACGACGACTGGTGATGACGTATTGCGGAAATGCGCGGAATTTCAGGGGCGTATCCCAGCAAATACCAGAGAAAAAATTAGCATAATTTCGAATAAAATTTTAATATGTTTATAATTTATTATGCAAAAACGACCAGAGCTCAATGATATAAGATATATATGTTCTGACAAATATTCAAATTTACAAAATCATGTCACAATACCTTTAAAAGCCACTGGGACGTTGTGTTTAGAAAATAAACGTCTCAATGTCTCTGAAACTCCCGCAACATACGGAATGACCACTGCTCTGGGTCTGGGTTCCTTCTTTTCACTGTTTGGAGTGATGTTTTTCTATGATCTCAGTGCTTAGAGTATTCCATCCATCCATCCATCCATTTTCTTCCGCTTATCCGGGGTCGGGTCGCGGGGGTAGCAGCCTAAGTAGGGAGGCCCAGACTTCCCTCTCCCCAGCCACTTGGAGCAGCTCCTCTGGGGGAATCCCAAGGCGTTCCCAGGCCAGCCGAGAAACATAGTCCCTCCAGCGTATCCTGGGTCTTCCTCTGGGTCTCCTCCCGGTGGGACATGCCCGGAACACCTCACCAGGGAGGCGTCCAGGAGGCATCCTAACCAGATGCCCGAGCCACCTCAACTGGCTCCTCTCGATGTGGAGAAGCAGCGGCTCTACTCCGAGTCCCTCCCGGATGACTGAGCTTCTCACCCTATCTCTAAGGGAGAGTCCAGCCACCCTGCGGAGAAAACTCATTTCAGCCGCTTGTATCCGAGATCTTGTTCTTTCGGTCATAACCCAAAGCTCATGACCATAGATGAGGGTGGGAACGTAGATCGATCGGTAAATTGAGAGCTTTGCCTTTTGACTCAGCTCTCTCTTCACCACGACAGACCGGTACAGCGCCCGCTTCACTGCGGACGCTGCACCTATCCGCCTATCGATCTCACGCTCCAGTTTTCCCTCATTCGTGAACAAGATCCCGAGATACTTAAACTCCTCCACTTGGGTAAGGACCTCCTCCCCGACCCGGAGAGGGCATGCTACCCTTTTCCGGCTCAAGACCATGGCCTCGGATTTGGAGGAACTGATCCTCATCCCGGCCGCATCACATTCAGCTGCAAACCGCTCCAGCGAAAGCTGTAGATCACGAGCTGATGAAGCCAGCTTAGAGTATTGTTAGTTGATATTTTTCTTAGTTCATATCTTAGATGTTATTACTGTTCTTCTCTTACATTTTATTGTTGGATGTAACTGGGACCCTGTGTACATAATCTCGTTTCATCACATGTTCCACATGTGTTGCGAATGACAATAAAGATTATCCTGACTCTGACTCTCTGAAATACGGTGCTTGTTGTGGTAAAGACACAGCTGTATCGTACCACTTTACTAGTCTTGATGAAGTAAAGACGGGACAAAGAAACGAGTGTAAAGGTTCAACAAATCTGACTTGATGTTTCGACAAAACAAGTCCGATTCAAATATCGAACAGCATTCTTTGTCATTGTTCTGTCAGTGCACAAATCTGGAACAAATCCTTTTTGTTACATTTTGCTAAAAATAAAAAAACAAGAACAGAATCCGAAAAAACAGACCTTCTTGTAATTTTCTTGAGTAGTCATGAGGAATAGTTTTATGTATTTTTTAAGTCTTAAATTTTTTTTTTTTAGTTCAGTTCTTGTATGTGTCTACATCAGGGGTGTCAAAGTCAAATACGCCGAGGGCCAAAAAAACAAATTTGCTACAAGCCAAGGGCCGGACTGGTTCAATGTTTATTATAAGGGGGTGATATAAGATTTTTTTTTCTTCTTTCTCTTTTCATTCAATGGATTCTTTTTGATGAATTAGTTTTATTTTGTCTCTTTAAATGAATGAATAAATGAATTAAATAAAATAATAAATAGCTTTACATCTGCTAAGTTCTTGGCATAAACCAACACAGACATGTTCCTGCTTTTAGTATTTTACATTGTTTTATAATGTAGCTGTTTATGTTTTGTTTTTTAATAGTTTTCTTATGATTTTTAATTAATGCTTTTTTATGATTGTTTACTGTTGGCTGCAAGTATCAAGCTGTGAAATCCTTCATTATCTACAGCTGATAGCTGTTGGTCATTAATTATGATGAAGTTTAGCAACTTCTCTGTGAACATTTGAGCTCCGTGGCTTCAGCGGTGTGTTTTTCTTGTTCAATCCGGGGCGGGCGCTCTGATTTCGGTCAGCCGCTCTCAGCCTGTCCCTCCTATGAGACGGTCAGACAGCGGGTCGGACTGGACTCAGCTGGCCGCGGTCGGTCTCCCTGTTTCGGTTCGGCGAGAGTGGCGTCCCGCTGAAGCCCCAGAGCTTGAATGTCCAACGTAAAACTAACTTGACCGCGGTTTAATGTGGCACTATGTCTCTCCAGACATTGCACGTTGCTGTCTTGTGGTGTTTAGTGTAAAATAATGCAGCGGACATGTTAAGCCGGGTTCTCACCAAACGCGTCTTGAGCAGCAAAAACGCTCCCGACGCGCGGTGTTGGCTGCTTGTCAACAGATGTCTGTTCAGACCGAACACGTCTGAAGACGCGCAGTGGGAGGAGCGTCTTGGTCCTTTTCCGGTCGTGTTTGTTTTTTCACCTGACAAGTGTTAGCAGTATGCCACAGTATTTAGGTGACTATTGTCTACCGAATCTTAGAACAATAAACCAATAATACAAAAAAAGTGCCTAACTAGTATTAAATTTCAAAAGTGTGTGTGTGTAACATGACCGGTTTAAAATCTACAAATAATGTATTTGCTCAGTCAACTCAGTGCATGTATACATATGGATATGTACATATACACATTCAAAAATGCATTTATTAAATCTGTAACTATATGTATGTCCCGTCATCATTGCATCATCACATAGCAGAGTCTCTCCCGATTAGCTGCTCGCCGCATAGCAGCAACCAGCTAAAGTAGGTCAAAGTTCTATTTGTTGAACTCGGGCAGCCGCTGCTCTGGACGTGTCGCATGCACGGAAAAAGAACTGCCGTCCCCTGCCGCGCGCTGCTCATACTGCTCAAAACGCGCCGCATCACGCTGCGCTGCTCCTCCATGCGCGGCCACCATAGACTTTGCATGTAAACTGGCAGCTTTGGCTGCTCAAAACGCGTTTGGTGTGTACCCGGCATTACGATGAAAAGTTGGCTAGCTGTTAGCTAAAGTGCTACTCAGTCAGTCCGCACATTGTAGCTGGCTGCAAACTATGAAATGGATTTCCTGAATGTGACGTGAGGCGGGTCTTATTACTCTGGGTTCATGAGACACGACTCAGGATCGGATCAGCCCCATCCCTACTACCGTTGCGTTGTGGGGAATGTAGTGTTAGTGAGTGCAAAACACCAGCGGGCGGCTGTGACCTGCGGGACGTTTCTTATAGTAATTAAATATCGTCCAGGGGGCCATAGATAACTAATTCGCAGGCCGGATCTGGCCCGCGGGCCTTGACTTTGACGTGTCTACATTCAGACGATTGTTTTCAAAATCTCTTTTCTTTGAAACGTTGCTCTCTTTCATGCATTTTGCTGCATTCAGATCTGAGCGTACCATCATTCACACATGAAGGCAGATTTATGTCAGATTGGTGGAAATTATGCATTTCTGAAAGGGGCTTGAATTTTAAAAACATGGGAGATTTCCTTTATACATATTTTAATCTAAATGACTAAATTAAAAAAAGACAAGAACAAGTTCTTTTAAAGAAGAAGCAACTCACATTTTCCACATTGATGTTGGACTTGGCACTGGTCTCCATGAACTTGATCCCATACTCTAGTGCAAGCTTCACAAAAACAAAATTATTAAATTATATTTTACTAGTAGGAAAGTACTTGTTTTACATTAATATCAAGATATGTCACTGACAGTGGTGGAGAAAGTACTCAAACACTGTAAGGTGGTGTGACACGATGTTGGAACTATGCATAAAGTGGTACAACATATACTCAGCTTTGATTTTTTTGTACACAGATGCGTCAAATAATGAATATATAAAAGTATTTTTTAATAAAATAGTTCTCTGCAGTGCGCCGCAGTTTTCGGGTGGAGAAAGGAGGGGTCAAATGCAGACGCATTTTTATGACGCAATGGCTAGAACGCACCTTGTAAATAAAAAAATAGCAGTGAATATATAAACCGAGGAATTAAGCAATTTAAGTGAAGATTTGAGCGATTTGTCTTCAGTTTGGGAAGCCGAAGTTAGTTCGAGTGATGAACAATAAACAGCTGGTTCTAATGTAAGTCTGCAGCTGTATTTAATTTGAGCCTCACCGTTCAGGGAGCGAGGGGGACTTGGTGATTTCTTGACGAAGTTTTTCATCTTTTGGGAAAGTGAAAAGGCTCACTTGTTCACTGGCAATATTACAACACCCAAATGCGACACAACGTACCGGCATTTTTCAAGTTATACAAAAAAATAATAGGCCATCTTGAACACAATGACACTGCTTGCTAATAGCAGCCCGCAGGCTCAACTTCTAGGCCCGACGTCGCATGCGTAAGTACATGTACCCGGATGTCCCGTGATGAAACACGGCGCCAATTTTAAAATCACCTTTGAAACAAATTTTAATTTATTTATCATTTTGCCACCCTCATCTATGGTCATGAGCTTTGGGTTGTGACCGAAAGAACGAGATCTCGGATACAAGCGACTGAAATGAGTTTTCTCCGCAGGGTGTCTGGACTCTCCCTTAGAGATAGGGTGAGAAGCTCAGTCATCCGGGAGGGACTCGGAGTAGAGCCGCTGCTTCTCCACATCGAGAGGAGCCAGTTGAGGTGGCTCAGGCATCTGGTTAGGATGCCTCCTGGACGCCTCCCTGGTGAGGTGTTCCGGGCATGTCCCACCGGGAGGAGACCCAGAGGAAGACCCTGGACGCGCTGGAGGGACTATGTTTCTCGGCTGGCTTGGGAACGCCTTGGGATTCCCCCAGCTGCTCCAAGTGGCTGGGGAGAGGGAAGTCTGGGCCTCCCTACTTAGGCTGCTACCCCCGCGACCCGACCCTGGATAAGCGGAAGAAAATGGATGGATGGATGGATGGATGGATATAATTTTGCTTGTAAAAACGAACATAGTTGAATGATACAACATATATATGTTGTGCCACTTTATGCCTAGTTCCAACATCATGTCACACCACCCTTAAGTAAAAGTACAAATAAACAGATAAAAATGTACTCTAGTAAAAGTAGAAGTACCATATTAATGTTTGTACTTAAGTAAAAGTAAATAAGTACTTGCTTTTAAAAATACTTAAAGTATTAAAGTAAAAGTTCTTGCTGAATGTATTAGCTAATGCAATTGTGTACAATAACATTAAGTGCTTGTACTGTATGTATATTTTCTGTAATACATTAATATTGTTGAGCCATTTTAAAGAACAATGCTGCAGATAATACATGTTTTTATTGTGTTTGCTCTGTGACGCCGTTCACACTTGGACTTGTGATTCTGTGCATCAGAATTTCAGGGATGACCTGCAGAGTTATGTAAATGCCATTAAGCAAAAATAGGAAAGAGGAATGATTATACCTTTGAAAGTTTTTATTTAACACAAAGTAAAACCAATGTGTCATTTTAACTGCAGTGAAGACATTTAAGTAAAAATGGTCTGTTTGAAAAAAGGAGCATTAGACCTAACAGGAATATCTGATCATTTCAACTCCAATTTGTCTTCAACTCTAGTTAAAATATGTCTAGTCAACCTTGTAATGGGTCAATATTGAAAAATATTTTAACTTCCTGACACCATTTTCAAAACTTCACCTGAGTGTCGAGCCATTTGGAGACATATCTTGTCTCCTGTCGTAACATCCATGAACTGACACATTTTAATATTGTAGCAAGAATTTCTTGTTCAAGTTCAGAAGAAGTTGGTTTTCAATGTTTTTTTAGTCCAGTCTGGCTCTTTTGGGATATAAAATCTGTCCTGCTCTACTGAACACTCTTTCAATAATATTTCAATAATATTTCAATAGTCTTTCAATAATATTTCAATAGTCTTTCAATAATATTTCAATAAGGCCATGGGTGGTGCATCTTCTGGCTGACTCTCCATGGTGGAATCCATTTCGGGTGTGTTAGTGGTGCTGTGGGTGCGCCCAGCTTGATGACAAACTACTAGAATATACATCACTGGTCCAGCTCTTCTTGAAGGCGGGTCTAACGTTACCTGTCCACTTTGCAGTGATTCAATGGACCAACTCCCCTCTTGACATCAGTTACTTTCAAACTAATGACGTCAAAAAGCTGCAACATGAATGTAACTTGTAACTCAACACATTATAGAAATGTAGTAGAAAGTACAGATACTTCATGTAAAATGTAGTGGAGTAAAAGTAAAAGTACTCACATTTAATTCTACTTAAGTACAGATACATGAAAAATGTACTTAAGTAAAGTAACAAAGTACGTGTACTTAGTTACATCCCACCACTGGTCACTAATAATCCAAGTTCTCACCTCCTCTCCTCTCTCTTTGGACACCTGCCTTCTGTCATTCATGTCACATTTATTGCCAAGGAGGATCTTCTCAGCATCCGCTGGTACGTGCTAAATTAACAGAAAGGGAACAAAATGAATGAACAAATATTAATTCATTCATTCTGCACAGAGAAACAGAAACATTTAACGTAATGTAGAGAGAATTTAAAGGAGGTTGCATTTGTACCAGAACATACGTCATCTATCTCCCTCATAGAGAGATTGACGTTTTCAAAAGATTTCTCATCTGTGATGTCATAGGTAAGCACGACACCCTGTGAAGAACAGAAAATCCTGTTTTACAATAAATGTCGCTTAAGAGAACTGTTTCAAAAGAAATTGAAATTATGTTGGTTTAAATAAATAATCACCATTGCTCCTCTGTAGTACACTGAATCTGTTCTTCTTAAGTTCTCATGACCACCTCTATCCCTGAAAGAGTGCATGGCATGGGAGTTAAAACACATAATGAAAAACAGTATGTGGGAACCAAACTATAGATTTCCACGCTGCGTTTAGGGAGAGCAGGAAAATATGATGTTGGTTTATGTTGAATAGTAATTGTGGCCATAAACCAGACATTTTGTTAGTAGAGGGAGAGAATGTAACATTTATAATCTTTATTAAGTTATTAATATTAATTATTAAGCAATTAAAATATTGTTAGTTTTTCTATATATTTTTATTAAATTAATTTATTAAGTAATTAATATTATTTATCATTTTGTATAATATTAATAAGAGTCTGTGCCATTTTCTTGTGCAGCCTTTCTTATTATTAAAAAAATAAAAACTCTTACCATAAGTCTAACTTTATCTTCTTTCCATCGAGCTCTACGATCTTAGTAGTTAAATCAGCGCCTGCAGGGAAAAAATACCGGAAGTAGAAACTGTCAAATACTGATTCCGCAAAAACAGAAAATATATTTAACGTCTGTACAGCAAAATGACAGTAGGACAAGTATTAAAGCAAAAACAACGCGTTTACTGTACAACACACACACATACACAAATACAAGTAAATAATAAAACCAGTACTTATTGTAAACTCCTGGAAGCATTTAAACCTATTATTTGTAAACCTGTCGAAGAGACAGGTGTTCCCAGCGTTACTGTTTCCGACTAACACGATTTTAAACGAGTTGCAGTTCTGTTCCTCCATAATTGGAAATTCATTACTTGGAAGAAAAGAGAAGGTCCGCGACACCTTCATTTCCGGTCCCATTTCCAAATAAGGGTTAGGAGGTATGGGACTGACAATTGTCCGTCCCCGCCCCTTTTTCTTTGCTGCAGCAACCATTACAAAGATCTTCAAAACCAAAAACAACAAAATAAATTCAAGTATAAATAGCAGAGGGTCTGAAACAAAAAAAAACAATAAATACAATACAAAGAGAAAAAGAGAAAAAGAATACTAAACAACAAAACAACAAGGGGATCTGCTTATCGGGTAAAATTAAATTTCTGAACAAGAGTTTTTGTTCTTATAAGTTTTTATTGTTAAAATTAAGCTTATCAATAAAGGCAATATATATTTTTAGGTGAGTTTCTGTAAAATTATTAAAAGAGGGTATTTTTTCACTGCACTTCATTTTGTGTATACAGTATACTATTTTGCCAAAATAATAATTAGATTTATTATAAATAGTTCATCTGAAGAAAAGAATGAATTATTAAAGATGAGCAATATTTACATTTTTGAAAACACAATGTACTTTTTAATTTTTTTCAGTAAGCAGTTTTTGTATTTCATACCAGAATATTGTAATATGAAAACAATCTACAAAAAGATGTTCAATACTTTCACCTTCACACTGGAAAAAACAGCAGCTATTGCTGACATTTGGAATGTCCTTGGGTGTCTTGAAAGGCGCTTTTAAATAAAATGATGATTATTATTATTATTACCCTGATGCATGCTCAATAATCCAGGTAGAAAAATCTAAAAAAGCTAAGTCTGGTCCTCTGGACATTCAAAAAACAATAAAACAAAACAAAGCAAAAAATTATTATTATTATTATTTAAACGGCAAATGTAGTCTTTGACTGGATAATTTCTACAAATTCTTTAATTCTATTAGATAAAATATATTTATAAGACAATAAGAAAATGTCACTCCATAATTGCTTAAGTAGCCCCATCTATGTTTACTTATGGGAGTAGAGTATAACTGAGATCTGATAAACCTGTTATTGAAATTCTTGTGCAATATATATACCTTCAACAGAAACTGAATCATAAAAGTATAATACTTCTAAATGTATGGTTTGTGCTAGTGCATGTAAGTTATGAGGAATAGAATTAATGACCAAATCAAATTCTTTTTGAGATATATCTATATCATTAATGTTAATAAAATTCTCGTAAGTATACCATTCACCATTAATGTCAAGTAACTGCTTTATCAGATAAATATTTTTGTTAGCCCAATTATGTAAGTATAAAGATTTGTTTTTGTATAAAATATAAGCATTGTTCCATATGATGCAATTATGAGGAGAGTAGTTGTGTTTGTATAGCAGAGACCAACATGGTCATGATGGAACTTAGCTAACTTGATTGGATGTTTTCCAACTGAGTAAGGGCAACGCAACAAAAAGTTAAAGGGGACCACAGATGCAAAATTCACTTATTAATGTTTTTTTTACTCAACTTTGGGTATTTACTTCATAAAAAAACAGTCCTTGTGCCAAAAAAATGCACCCAGTGGTTTATTTACTCTAAGTAGATTTATTTATCTGTGATAAAAACGGTTCGTTTTTGAAATAAACTGGAAGTCAATCTCGCTTGTGACGTCACAAGCGAGAGAGGACAACCCACCCCAACCTGAGTCCAGCCCCTCACCCATAGGCGTAGATCCTGGGGGGGTCGGGGGGGTCCGGACCCCCCCAATCTTGGGGAAATATAGATCTGTCCCCCCCAATAATTCAATAAAGGAAACCGTGTCTTTAAACAATATAAATATAAAAAGGCAAAAAAAGAGAGAAATCCGCCATTATTCTAAGAAAAAAAAAGGAAATTTTGCCCCCCCCCCTTCTCTGTTGGCAAATGGTTTAGTCCAATGTTTACAAGGAACAACAGCGGCACCGGAGTCACAGGCGGCTCCGCACGGGAGCTGCAGCACGGGAGCTGCAGCACAAACTATTAACTTCCAGTAAGTAGCTACTTAAAACATAGGTGACAGTGACTGGGAGGAAAAGGTTTTTTACAGTGTTGAAAGACAAGTGTGTCTGTGTCTCATTAGTGGCTGTAGCAACAGCAAAACGCAACAAGGAGCGACACTTCACCTGCTAACACGCTAGCTTCAATGCTAACTAGCTCCCTGGTGGCTCACAACAACAGACAGAAGAATGTCAGAGCAGCTTTGAGCAGGATGGATTCACATTCATCATATTTTCAGGTGTGGAGCTCTTGAAAGAAGTAATGATAAAATATGTGAAAGATAATTAATTTGAAAAGAGTAGAGAAGATGTGATGATTAGTTAAAATGATTTTATATGTGTAGCACTTTGTTGCAGCTGTGGTTGTTTTAAAGGGCTTTATAAATAAATTATTATTATAAAAAATGTTGA
Source organism: Garcialebias charrua (assembly GCA_038048925.1). Taxonomy (NCBI): domain Eukaryota; kingdom Metazoa; phylum Chordata; class Actinopteri; order Cyprinodontiformes; family Rivulidae; genus Garcialebias; species Garcialebias charrua. The sequence goes on along the minus strand of JBBPBX010001782.1, from coordinate 86,767 downwards.
GGATCAATACTTATGTCACATGATTAATAAAAAAAGTCACTGTTTATTATATTACAATTACATTATTGATATTTTGTATCTGCAACTGGAAGATTTTATTCTTAATAGGTTCTTAAAAATGCTAAAAGGCATATTTTGAATGAATGTTACAAACGTGTTCATTTCTACAAAACAGTTAATAAAATATTTATAAAATACAATGAATTTCAAATGTTACAGATCGAGTTTAACATAAAAGAAATAGTGTTTTATGTTTAAATATCAGTTAATAAGTAATCCATTATGCCCCCTTGTTTAGGACTGGAACCAATCTCAGCTGCTTTTGTGTGAAGGCAGGGACACCCAGGGCAGGTCACCAGAGACACCCAGGACACGTCTCCAGTCCATCACAGAGACAGACAAAGAGACAAACAACCATCCACACTCCCAGTCAAAGCTAAGAACAATTTACATTTGCACAGAAGAGCCAAAAAGTTATTCAAACTGAGGACTCAAGTTCTTGATTGAGAGTTCTAATCACTACTGGTAATCATCAATAATAATTGAAATATTGTACTGATTAATAGTAGTATTAAGACTACTAAATACATGCCATTTAAATCGATATTATTGCTGATTATTCTGCATTGTATATGCATGCAGTTTGGATAAACTTCCCTCTGTACATTTTGCATTACATTTCACTGTAACTTTGCCGACCCCCCCAAAATTGCTCTTAAAAAATGTCCCTGTTTATGGTCCCCCCCAATAATGAGATGAAATCTACGCCCTTGCCCTCACCTAGCAACCCCTGGTTAGGCTCAACCCACTTCTGTATTAAACACATGACTGTTGTTTTTCATGATTTCAATCTCATCTTTTGTTTATATGTTCTTAATTTCATGTGTACAGCACTTTGTTGCAGCTGTGGTTTTTTTAAATGGCTTTATAAATAAAGTATAATTGTTATTTTTATGTTTTAGTTCAATTTTTAGTGTATTTGCGATCGCTCCCAACGCGCAGCCGGCAAAAATTAAACGAGCGGACTCCCGGCATAGGGACCGGCGGCAACGGGACACTGCTTCTGGCGGATGGAGCGGAGCTTCAACTGTACAGCCTCGTTGCAGCGTCCCAGCAGCCTCGCAGCAGCGAGGACCTTCTCCTTACGGATTAATTTACGGGAGACACTTGGTGAACTTTGTGTTGTCTTGACTGGAACAGCGATAACTCCCAAAATCTCCGCGTGCAACGAGCGGAGCTGGCGAACACCGGAAGAGGAACAAGCTAACATTAGCTTCGGATTCGGCAGGTCTCATGCTAAAAGGAGCAGCTCATGGCGGCGCGCTCAGACGAGTTTCGGTAAGTTATCTTAAGCTAGCACTAACAGTAAGTCAAATGAGTAATAAAAAAAGAGCTAATTTTAAAACAACAACACATTACAGATACTGGCTGTTACAGAGGGCGTAAACAGATCGTTGAAGGGCGTGGACTTCAGAACTTCTATCAGAAACCGTTCGTTCAAAACGAAAGTTAAAAATGGCAGAATTAAAAAGGGTATAATTGATTATCTAAGAATTATTTTGTGCATTAAATTGAAGGAATAGGGTCTAGATAGCACACAGAAATAACATAAAATTTTAAAAAATGCATCTGAGGTCCCCTTTAATACCCCCCAAATAACTCAGTTTTGGATTTGATTCCGAAACGTTTTACACCGGATGGGAGCAGGGATGCCTTGTCTGTAAATTAGACTAACAAAGTTCTCTGAGTAGCCTCTGTTGTTGTTTGGGAGGTGTTGTTTGTCAATTTACATACAGTTTTGTGTCTTCTAACAGAGACCTCAAGGGAACCTCCTACTGTTAAGGTGTGATCTTTCAATTTACATGTATGTGTTACAAACCCCCTTTTGTTAAGCTGGGATGTGTCGTTTTGTCAATTTAAATAGAATGGGCATGTTAGTTAATTTGTGGTGTTATTTCAGTTTCCAATTTCATATGTTGGTGCGTGACTTGTACACAGTAAAAAAAAAATCCGTAAAAAAACGGAAAATGTCCTGGTAATTTTCTGCCAGTACATTCTCCGTTTTTTTACAGATATTTCCGTTAACCCTAAAACGGATTTTTCCCGTAATTTAACGTTTTTTTAATGTATAATTTACATAAATTTATGTTAATCTAGGGTGCCAGGTAAATGGAGTCTTCTTTCGCGCTTCTTCTCAAAGGTTCTTGTTCCCAGGGTGCTTTGCGCGAAAAAAAAAAATGGAGAAACCCCTGTAAAAAATGATAACGGAAAATTCCTTCACACTTCCACAGTACATTTACCTGTTTTTTTACGGATTTTTTTTACAGTGTAAGCCTGTATAAAACTTCTCGTTCTCACAGCTTCCATTCAGAATTGAAAAAGACTTCTGGACAGAAGTCGAAACGTTTTCTGCAACAAATAAAGTCCAGTTGATCCTGTATTGAACGCCTTTTTTGATTTCATCATTTCCTGGACGACTGAGAATCTTCACCAGCATACCCCCCAAATAATTTGGGAAAATATTCCACATAGAATTTAATTTTTTTAGGAATCTTTTAATCCAATTGATTTTTAAACTTTGATTAAAAACAGAAAACGTCAAAATATGTAATCCTCCTTCAGCTAACGAGTTTGAAAGGACAGATTTTTTTTAATTTTATGAGCTTTATTTTTCCAAAGAAAGTTGAAAAGAATCTTATCAAGTTCAGAACAGAGCGCGTTACTGACCTCTAGTGATGAAAAAACACAAGTCGCCCTTGACATCCCCTCTGCTTTGCTTAGCAGCACTCTACCATAAATAGTTAAATCCCTGGCTGACCAACTATTAAATTACTTTCTGATCGATTCAAAAACCGGGTTAAAGTTATTACTTATTTTATTTTGATCTATTGATATTTTAATACCTAAATAATTCACAGTGTTTTTTACAGGGATACCACAGACTTCAGTAATAGCAGTTGTAAATAATGGAAAGATTTCACATTTTTTAAGATTAAGTTTTAGTCCAGAAATGTTAGAAAATTTGGACACAATAGATAGAGCTACAGGAACTTCACTAGAATCTTTTAAAAATATTGTTGTATCATCGGCAAGTTGAGAAATTTTAAGATCTTGATCAAAAATTTTGATTCCTTTAAATGAGCTCTGTCTGATTAAATAGTTTAGAATTTGGCCTACAAGTAGAAATATGTAAGGGGAGGCCGGACAACCCTGACAAACTCCTTTATTGATATTAAAACGACTAGAAGTGCCATGTGAAAGTTTAATAGCACTATTATTATCTTTGTAAAGTGTCTTAAAGGCTTTAATGAAAAAATTACCAAAGTTAAAAAAGGATAATGTATCAAAAATGAAGTTGTGACTAACAGTATCAAAAGCCTTCTGAAAATCCAGGAAGAGAATAATTGGATCACCAGAGATGAGATCTTTATAATCTACTAAGTCCAGCACTAAACGGATGTTATAAGAAATATTACATCCAGGCATAAAGCCATTTTGATATTCATGTATTAACTCGTTCAAACAATTTATCAGTCTTTTAGCTAATATGCATGCCAAGATTTTATAGTCATTATTTAATAAAGTGATACCACGCCAATTATCTATAATTAACTGGTCTTTATTTGGTTTGGGAATCAGAGTGATCAGACCCTGTTTCATTCATGTCGGTCATTCTTCGTTGTTAATAGATTCACTGTAAACTGCCAGAAGAAATTCAGAAATTTCAGACGAGAATTTGTGATAGAATTCTGAGGTCAATCCATCGTTGCCAGGTGACTTGTTAGATTTTAGGTTTTTGATGCCCCATTTTATTTCTTCAATACAGAGTGTATCATCACATTCCTCTTTTAGAGAGTAATTAACTTTGTTTACCTCTGCTACTAAGTTTAATAAACATGTGCTATTCATACAGTCATCCTTTTTATACAGATCTCTATAAAAATCTGATACATATTTTGAGACTACAGAGTAATCCTCGGTTACATTATCATTTATATTTAGTTTAGATAATGATTTCTATTCTATGTTTTTTTTTTTCATATTGAAAAAGTATTTACTGTTTTTTTCACCCTCCTCGGTCCATTTTAATCTAGAACGAATGAAAGCACCACATGCTTTTTCTTTATATATCTCGTCTAGTTCTTCTTGATAATTTTGTAGTTGTGTTACAAGAACTTCATCGTCTGATGTAATGGCAGTAATATCTGAGATAGATCTAATTAATTGCTCCAACTTTTCTCTTTTTTTACGAATTTATATTTTACTAAATTGGACCACATATTTTCCAATTTCATATTTGAGTAGTTCCCAATATTTCCCAAACTGGTTCTTACTTTGAGCAATTGTCCAATACTGTGTGATTAGTTTTTGAATATATATAATGTATGTTCTGTATTATTTAGTAATGAGTTGTTAAGTTTCCAGTGGTTATACACTCTTCTACTCTCCTTATTGGAAATATTTAATTTCAAAGAAATGGTTTTATGATCAGTTAAAACTGCAGGGGAAATATTTATACTCTGTTACTTGTTTCTCCAGTTCTTCTGAAATAAGCCATAAGTCAATTCTAGATTGAGCAGAAAGAGTTTTGTTACTCCAGGTGTATTGACAGCAGGAGGGATGACGATGTCTCCAAATGTCCAATAAATTCAGTCTGTTAGAAAAATCCATAAGAAGATTTTGTCCAATTCTAAGTCTTGAGGGACATCTGTCTAGCTGAGGGGACCAAACCAAATTAAAATTTCCTCCTAAAATAACCTTTGCAGATGGGAATTTGGTACATAGAAATAACATAGAGTCCTCCAACTCCTTCAAGAAAATCAAATTTAAAGAATCAGAATTATATCCATAAATATTACCCAGCAGAAAAATGTTGGAATGAAATTCAATTACTATGAAGATCCAATGACCCTTATTATCAGATTTGACATCTAAAATTTTACCTTTGAAGTTTTCTTTTAAAGAGCGACTAAACTCAAAATTAACTTTTTTATCTGATAAACTCCCTAGAATGTGTCTAAAATGTATCAAAGTCAAAGTCAACTTTATTGTCAGAACTGCAATATGTACAGGACATACACAGGATTGAAATTGCGTTTCTCTCAGTCCCTCGGTGCAACAGTAACTATTTAAACATTAAAACACTGAAACATATAATAATAATAAACATAATAAACATAGCAGGTCGCTTTCGTAAATGAGCCCATGAGGTTCAAAAGATTTACCTGACTAAATAAAGGTTGAATGAATAAGCATAAAATAGTAAAACTGTAACACTGTCCTGAGTTTTTGCATAGTGGTATAAGAGTATGAAAATTTACACCAACTCTAAAACTAAAACTAAAACACTAAACATTTAATGAACATAATACTGTCCTGAGTTTTTGCATACTAGTATAAAAAAGTATAAAAAGTATAACTATAAAATAAACTAAAGGTTCTAGCATTGACATTTGCAAAGTGGCAAAGCAGCATATGAGTTAATGTACACAGTATATGTATGAGGTAGTAGTTGATGTTGTTATAGAGGCAAAAGTGGCATATGCAGTAAGGCACATTGGGCATCCTTAAATAAGGCTGGTCAGAGAATACTGTATATGTATCAGCAGTGGTGTAGATATAAAAGTAGTGTAAATGTAAACAGTAGTAATAAATGTAAGCAGTAGTAATAAATGTAAACAGTATTAATAAATGTAAACATTGAATGTAAACAGTAGTATGTAAACAGAGAATGTAAACAGTAGTATGACTATAGGCAGTGATGTAATACAAACATTAGTGCAAATATGAGAAGTAGTGCAAACTGAATGAGCACATGACCGAGAGTTTAGTGAATAACCCGTTTGATGACACAGAGTCCAGTGTTAAAATCTTTGTGTTGTGTGGTAATGTGTGAGAAAGTTTTTTGTGTTAAGGCAGTTCAAATGGGAGGGGAGGCAGAGCAGGCAGAGTGTTTAGCATCCTGACTGCCTGATGAACAGAGCTGTCTCTCAGTCTGCTGGTTCGAGCCTGGAGACTCCTCAGTCTCCTCCCTGATGGCAGCAGTCTGAAGCAGCTGTGTAGTGGGTGTGTGGGATCACCTGCCATGCAGAGGGCTTTCCGAGTGAGGCGGTTGCTGTGTAAGTCCTGCAGTGAGGGGAAGGAGGTGCCGACGATCTTCTCAGCTGCTCTCACGATGCGCTGGAGGCTCTTGCGGCAGGATGCAGTACATGCACCAAACCACACCGTGATGCAGCTGGTCAGGACACTTTCTATGGCTCCCCTGTAGAAGGTGCACATGATGGGGGTTGAAGCTCCAGCCCTTTTCAGCTTGCGGAGAAAGTAGAGACGCTGGTGAGCCTTCTTGGCCAGTGATGCAGTGTTCCTGCTCCAGGACAGGTCCTTTGAGACATGCACTCCCAGGAACTTGGTGCTGTCCACTCTCTCCACTGCGGTGCTGTTGATGGTCAGAGGGGCATGTTGGGCATCCCTCTTCCTGAAGTCCACAACAATCTCCTTTGTCTTCTCCACGTTGAGAGTGAGATTGTTGTGTCCGCACCACAAGGCCAGGCGGCTCACCTCGTTCCTGTAGTCCGTCTCATCGTTGTTGCTGATGAGACCCACCACTGTTGTGTCGTCCGCAAACTTGATGAAGTGGTTGGAGCTGTATGATGGTGTGCAGTCGTGTGTTAGCAGGGTGAATAGAAGGGGGCTCAGCACACATCCTTGTGGGGCCCCTGTGTTCAATGTGATGGTGCTAGATGTGTTACTCCCGACCCGTACTGTCTGTGGTCTCCCGGTCAGGAAGTCTAGCAGCCAGTTACACATTGAGGTGTTCAGCCCCAGACTGTCCAGTTTATGGATGAGCTGTTGGGGGATGATGGTGTTGAATGCCGAGCTGAAGTCGATGAACAGCATTCTAACATAAGAGTCCTTCGTGTCCAGATGTGTGAGAGCTGTGTGGAGGGCAGAGGAGATGGCATCGTCGGTTGAGCGATTAGGTCGGTATGCAAATTGGAAGGGATCCAGGGAGGCAGGGAGGACAGATGTGATGCTTTTCATGACTAGCCGTTCAAAGCACTTCATCAGGATGGGGGTGAGTGCTACTGGGCGATAGTCATTGAGGCATGCGGGCGTTGCCTTCTTTGGGACAGGGATGATGGTGGTGGCTTTGAAACAGGTGGGGACGGGGAGTCACGTGACGCGCTTGACAAGATGGCTGCCTAGGAGAGTTGCGAACCTTCCCTGATACCCCTCTTCTGCTTATAAATTACACAAGGAGCCGAATATTCAACATCTTATACCGGACAATACCTCAGTTCTGTGGGCAACATGTCTAAAGCGACCAGAAGTACAGTAAAACCGAGCGTTGCTGGTGGAAGCGGTAAAGGTAGCGAGGTGGCTAATGCTAACCAGGCGAGCCTAGCTCATGAGGAAGCTAACAGGGCCTTTACCTCTGAAACAACGAGTGGGGCAGCGTCGGGTGTACCCAGCGAGGTGGCTGTGGAGCTGGCTAAACTCTCGGCTCTTATCCTAGAAAAGTCTGAAAGCCACGACAAGAAGCTTGAAGAAATACGAAGAACAACGAACGCAACTGAGAAGAAAATGGCGGACATCGCTAGCCGGATTTCTGAAGTTGAGGACCGGCTGTGTTTTTTGGAGGATGCACACCAGAAGCAGGAGGTTAATCCCCTAGCTTCCAGCGCCGAAGTGGAGATACTGAGGGAGAAGATTGATGACATGGAAAACAGAGAACGTAGGAATAATTTGCGTTTTCTGGGTTTTGCTGAATCCTGTGAAGGAAGTGACATCGTGGCATTTCTAAAAGCAACTCTACCATCACTTCTCAACCTGGATTTTCCCGGAGGATTGGATATAGAGAGGGCGCACAGACTGGGTCCATCGCTTGAAGGTAAGGGCAATCGGCCCTCCCGTCCGAGACCTATTATTGCTCGATTTGGGAAATTTCAAGACCGTGAACGCATCACTAAAGCAGCTCGTGAAGTGGGGAATCTAACTTGGGGAGAGAATCGGGTTATGGTGTTTCCTGATTACTCAAAGCTTCTCAATGACAAACGCAGGAAATTTGATGACTGCAAAAAACTATTACATGAGAAACGTGTTCGATTTTCTCTTAACTATCCAGCTGTGCTTATTGTGATAACATCGCAAGGGCGTGTGCGCTTCGAGGACCATAAGGCAGCCCTGGCATATATTAGTTCAATGGACACGTAATCCAGACTGTGAACACACACGTGATGGCAAGATTTACATTTTGGAATATATAATAATAATAATAATAATGAATTCAATTTATAACGCACTTTTCATTAATGAAAATCTCAAAGTGCTAGCTCAATATATGGTCGCTTAATATTGGGAACTCATCTTTCAGATGGAAAGTTTGGATTTACTTTGGACTCAAGCGAATCTGACTGAAGACATTATGGGTGAAGTATACATTTTCTCCTTTTTTGTTTATGAAGTTTGAGCTCTGATAGATACTGAATATTATTAATTTAGTTGCATTAAATTTTTGATCTACGTTGGTGGCTGATCCTTACTCAAATATATGTGTTAAGGATTAGCTGCAGCAAGGCCGAGCTCCATTTATGATTATCTGGTATTCTTGAATGTTAAGCTATCTGGTGTTCTTGAATGTTAAGCTCCTTTTTTAATTTTATTTTATGGATGTGAGTTCAAAGCTGTTTTGCATAATATTCTGCTTAAATTGCATATTCTCCATCCATGTTGTTTAAGGAGGGGTGGGGAAGGTGGTGAGCTCTGGGTGGCATAGGTTAAGTGCATGATTGCGGACCAAAGTAAGGGTTGGTTACCCAAGTATAATTTAGTTAGAAATATTCTGAAGGTTCTTATTGACTTGGGAGTCGCTGGGTGGGGGGTTATGTGTGGTTTTTGGGATTGGTGTGTTTTTTATTTTTATTTTTTGCTCTGCCCTAGGATGTTTATATTGAGAATATGTTTACAATATATCTTGCTTTACATACATCGAGAAGATTTCATTCAGTAGTAATAATTTAAGTCTGATGAGCTGGAATGTCAAAGGGTTAAACAATGTTGTAAAGAAAAGGAAAATATTGTCCTTTATCAAAGCTAAGAAATGCCATATTGTATTTATTCAGGAGACACATCTCTCCCTGCTGGAATCTAATAGACTGGGTGCAGGCTGGGTTGGCTTTGTGGGTGCTAGCTGTGGCAACAGTAAAAGCAGAGGGGTTGCCACACTCATTGATAAACATCTACAGTTTAAATGCTTGAAGCAGAGTAAAGATACAGAAGGAAGGATGTTTTTGATGTTGTGCGAAATCCAAGGGAAAAAATTTATTTTGGCAAATGTTTATGCACCTAATGTTGATGACCCTTCTTTTTTTGGACAACTGGAGAAGAAAATAATGGATTTAGGGAATTATCCTGTTATTGCAGCGGGAGACTTTAATGAGGTGATGGACATGACGCTAGACAGAAGCGCTGTGATATCGCGCACCCCAAAAACACATACTGCACTTAAAGGTTTATGCGAAGCCAGTGGTCTTGTTGATGTTTGGCGGTTACAAAATCCTTCTGGAAGGAATTATACTTTTTACTCTTCTCCTCATCAATCTTTTTCAAGAATTGATTTTTTTCTAGTTACCCAATCATTAATGACAGCGGTTACCTCTACTAACATCGGGAACATAGTACTTTCAGATCATAGTCCTATCTATCTCTACATGAATGCGGTCAATACTATTGTGAGAAGTCCTAGATGGAGATTAAATTCTAGTCTCCTACTGGATGAAGCTTTTAAAGATTCCCTCAAATCACAAATTAAATTTTACATCGACACTAATGTTCCATCAGCTCCATCTGCCGGAGTGGCGTGGGAGGCACTGAAGGCTTACTTAAGGGGTTATATCATTCAGCAAGCTTCATTTAAAAAAAAAGAAAAGAAAATTAAATTAGTTGATTTAGAAAGAGAAATTGAGATCATAGAGTCTGATTTCAAAAGGAACCCTTCCCCAGTAAATTTAAACAAACTTACAAAATTGAAGTATGAATATAATATAATTATGTCAGAAAAAGCTGAATTTAGTTTATTTCGCGCCAGGCAAAAATATTTTGAAGAAGGAGATAAGGCGGGTAGGCTATTGGCTAGGTATATTAAGCAGAGAGAAGCCATGAGCTCCATCTCAGCTGTTAGGGATGGAAATGGTCAGCTGGTCTCAGACCCCCATGAAATAAATGTCGTATTTAGTGATTACTATAAGAATCTTTATAGCTCTGAATCATCAGCCTCATCAGAAAGTATCAATAAATTTCTATCTGACTTAAATCTACCCAGAATAAAAAAGGATCAACTTGTAGGTCTTGACCGTCCAATTACTACTGAAGAAATAGTGGGGGTAATAAAACACCTACCTTCAAATAAGGCCCCCGGGCTAGATGGTTTCACGTCAGAATTCTATAAAGCATTTCCAGAAGAATTAGCCCCCCTACTTTTAAATGCATATAATGAGTCATTTGACCAGAAAACGTTACCACCTACACTTTCAGAGGCTCTTATCACTCTCATTCTGAAAAAAGATAAGGAACCCTCAGAATGCAAGAATTATCGACCTATAAGTTTAACATCATATGATAGTAAAATATTATCAAAAATTTTAGCTAATCGATTAGACCGAGTTCTTACCACATTAGTGCATCCTGATCAGGTTGGTTTCATACGCTCTCGCTCCTCGGCGGATAACATTAGAAGGCTTATTGACATTATGTGGGAAGTACGGGATAGCCGGATGCCTATGGCTGCTCTATCATTAGATGCAGAAAAGGCATTCGACAGAGTTGAATGGCAATATCTATTTTCAACTTTGGAATGGTTTGGCTTTAGTAATAATTTCATAAACTGGATTCGACTTATATATGCTCAGCCAGTGGCATCCGTTCTTACAAACGGAATAATTGGCCCATCATTTAAACTGAAAAGAGGTACCAGACAGGGTGACCCCCTGTCCCCCTTACTATTTGCGTTAGCCCTGGAACCATTGGCAGTTGCTATTCGAAAAGAAGTTAACCTTCCGGGCATTTCTATAGGACATAATTGTCATAAGCTTATGTTGTATGCCGATGATATTCTTCTCTATGTGTCAGATCCGGCGAATTCTATCCCAACTTTGCTCTCTCTAATTAATGTATTTTCGGACATTTCAGGCTATCCACCTTATTCCTACGCCCCATGATGCCTTGCGCGAATTATGTGAACGACTTCCGCTGAAAGTCAGAACCGGCACTTTTGTTACACGCTAGCAACGCGCTAACCGGTTTTCGTCAGAGGTTTTAGGTCATAAAATATGTGGGAACATAAACTATCACAACTCAAATGTGGAGATATTGTTTTACCGCTACCTACAGCTGTTGAGGGGTGGGAGGACGACTTGAAGTGGCCGAAAATAACGTAGACTAGCATGTTTAGCTACTAGCATACTTAGCTACTTTGACAGTTGCTTCAGATGGCGAAGCGATGAGCAATCTGAAAAGCTCTGAAGCTTATTAGTATCTTCACATTAACAAGGTTGGTCCTGTTATGTTAAGAGAGCTGGGACACTTTATTTAAACAAACATAAAGCCCAGTCTAAGCATTAAAACTACACATCTCCAGGTCCAGCTAACAATGATGTTGCTTTGGACTTTTGAGCTGCAAGATGTTTATCTGGACACCAACTGAGCTCCTGGAGCTTGACATTTCTTTTGACAAATACTTTACTGATTCACAAATGAAGCACCTTGAGAACTTTTAATAAAATACAGTAAATGAAAACAAATAATGAAATAGACAGGAAACGATCTTTAAAAACTTGATAATGACAAAAGTGACATTTAGATAGAAACAGTAGTTTAATCCAAAATTAACTGATATAGTGCACACAAAAACCTAACCTTGTAAGAAGGTTAACAGTCAACTATTGTACATAACAAATGAATCATTTTAGCAAATACTTTTCTAATGTAATATAGTTAACATTGCATCCTTTAAAAAACATGTTGAGTTGTGTTACGTTTACAGCAAGTACACCAGTACTGTACATGTTTGAGAAAAATGTTTACATTTAATGTCTTCTCACTTCTCACTTGAAATAAGCTGGCATCCTTTGCGTGTGAATGCTGGAATGATTAAATTGACACCATAGCTCTTGCAGCAGGTCCCTCACTGTGAAACCACGATCACCCATCACCTGATCTCCAGCACGCAGATAGTCCAGAAACCCAGAGTTCTGTGTTATATACCTGTCACTGCATTTACCACCATAAGCATCTGAAATAAACATGATTATTCCAGAGGGAGAAACAGCCAATAAATATTTCACAGTGTTATTTGCATGTATGATTCACTTCTGGAGTCCAAGTTTTTAGCTTTCTGCAAAACATGTTGCTTTAATTGTTTCACGGGGCAACCATAGAATAAGGTTGTTGGTTTGTTCTGACATTATGTCAATCCACATTCCAACAGTCATGCTGCATGTGACTGGTGGTGTTGAGCAGCTCCACACTCTCATCAAGCCCATCTGAAAGTAAGAGTACAGTATACAAACTTTAGGGTTCATTTATGAACACACACACACACCTATATTATATATATATATATATATATATATAAACACACACCTATATTATATATATATATAGATATATAGATAGATATGTATAAATAAACGCACACACAGCATACATATAGGTGCGTGTGTTTATTTGCCAGTTATGAACGAAAATATTAGTATCATTTAATCACTGACTACATAAAATCATAACACTAAAAGCTGTCTCTTAAATCATACCTGGTGTTCTCGATCATCTGGAGGATACAGAGTCTTTTTTCAGGTGGTTTCTCGTAGCCCAGCCACAAAGAAGGATGCAGGTTTTTGTTTTCGGAGCATGTTCAACACACACTAGTTGCAGCCACAAATTCAGCTTCGTGTGATTATTCATACAGCCATGAACAGCGCAACAGGTACCCGAGCTCCTCAAGACATCTTCGTGACAATATTAGCTCGAAATAACAGAAAACAGAACTTTAACAGAACTTCTACGATGCGCGCAGATTAGCAAGCAAACAACGAGGAGCCAATGCAAAAATTCTACTTCCGGGGTCAAACGGAAGTACGGCACATTATCGCTTCTACAGTGACACCTTCAGGAATAAGGTGGATAAGGTCAATTGGACAAAATCCGAGGCCCTCCCACTTACTGCATTCTGCCCTAAGAATGCATTTCCATCAGACATGTTTTCATGGCCCAAAAAAGGTTTAAAATACCTTGGAATAATTTTTCCACCCCAGCTTAATAATATTATTAAGATTAATCTTGAACCTTTGCTAGACAGAATGAGAGTTGACATAGAGCGCTGGAGTCAATTATATCTTTCCATGTGGGGAAAAGTAAATGTTATTAAAATGATTTGCACTCCCAAGTTTAACTACTTATTACAGGCTCTCCCGATACATGTCCCGATGATATATTTTAAACAGTTTGACAAGCTCTGTAACTTATTTATTTGGAATAAAAAAAAGCCAAGATTGAACTTACGAAAGTTACAAACACCTGCAGATAGGGGAGGTCTAGGAATGCCTAACTTACTAAACTATCACTATGCTTTTTCTATTAGACACTTGGCTCATTGGTTTTTGCCCCCTGAAAGAGCTCCACCTTGGTTCACTCTCGAGACAGTAGTGTGTCAACCACTGACACTGCCTAGCTGTTTATCATCTAACCTTGCTCCTCAGAATCAGTTGCATCCGGTTTTGTCTCATATGAAATGGCTGTGGAAAAAGATGTCTAAAATTTTTAAATTCGACCCACACCTTAATAAATATGCAAGCGTCTGGTATAATCCTAAACTTTGCATAGGTAAAAATCCCTTCTTCTGGAAATCTTGGTATCAGAAAGGGATTTCTGAAATAGGCGACTTATATAGGAATGGTTCATTAAAATCCTTTGAAACACTGGTGGTGGAATTTAAAGTATCCAGAGAAGACTTTTGGAAATACTTACAATTACGACATTTATTGGTGAAAACTTTTGGTTCACCCACTTATACTCCTGCAACATGTACCACACTGGACGGGATTAAAAAGGTGTTTGGTCAAGGGCATGAAGTATCTGCTTATTATAAAATGTTGTTGACAACCTTGGACTGTAATATCATGTATCTTAAGAAATGCTGGGAAACAGATCTGAACCTCAATTTTACTGATGAGGAATGGAATTTGATTATTAGGAATGGCAAAAAAATGTCAAGGGAACTAAGAACAAGACTGGTGCAATTTAAGATTTTACATAAAATATACTGGACACCATATAGATTGTACAGGGCTGGCTTGTCGAATACCCCAGCATGCTGGAAATGTCAGAGGGATAAGGGCACATTAGTGCATGTGCTTTGGGAGTGTCCAAATATTCAAGAGTACTGGTCATTAATTCATGAAGTTTTGGAGAGGATAGTTGGCCAGAATTTACCCTTTTGTAGGAAGCTATATATTCTTGGGGATTCATCATCACTGGTCCACTTGCCCTCCTCCATTTCGCAATGGGTACAGACAGCTATTATGCTGGGGAGGAAGTTGCTGGTGGGAGAGTGGAAAAGTTCATCTATACCTTCGTTAATTCATTGGTATAGATCCCTGGGCAAACTTGCTGCATTAGAAAGATTATCTTATAGATTGGTGAATAGAGTTGAGGAATACAACAAAAAGTGGTCCCATTATCTGTTGTATGTGGGTTAAATGACATCTCCAGCTTATCTTTAGTTTGCAGATAAAATTACACTGTAAATATATTATTACTTAAAGGTTTCTGGGGTTAGGGCTATTTGATTTAATGTATATATGCAACTTTATGGTTATTGGTAGAGTGTGTTATTGTGATTTTTATTTTTTTTATTTTATTTATTTGTCTTTTCTATTATTTTCTCTATTAAATAATTTCATTATTGTATTGACACATGCTATGAGATTCCAGAAAAATTACTATTTATTAATGTTTGTTACAGTATACGTATAAGACTGGAATTGTTGTATAATTTTCGTTATGAAAAATCAATAAAAATTTTGAATCATAAAAAAAAAAAAAGAAACAGGTGGGGACGATGGTCTGGCTCAGTGAGATGTTAAAGATGTCCGTGAAGACCGTTGCGAGTTCCCCTGCACAGTTCTTCAGCGCACGACCAGGTATGTTGTCAGGACCAGAGGCCTTCCGGGCGTTGATCTTGATGAATGATCGCCTTACGCTGTCTGAGGACAGCGTCAGCACCTGGCCATCAGGAGAGGGGGGGAGTTTATGTGCAGGTGTGCTGTTACTTGCCTCAAACCGAGCAAAGAACTCATTCAGTTCATTCAGCGTAGAGGTTGAGCTGTCACAGGTCTGGGGGGATGGTTTGTAGTTTGTGATGGTCTGTATTCCCGGCCACAGACTGCGTGTATCCTTGCTGTCCTTGAAGCAGTGAGCTTTTTTCCTGTTTAGCACTATGTCTGTGTTAATTTTTATATATTTGTGCGTATTAGTTTAAATTGGCAATATTTGGTCTAAAAACGTGATTACGGTAATCCTATGGGTTGAACAGAGGAATTGCACCTTAATTTTCTTATTGGTCTAGGATTCTCACTGTGACGTGTTTTCTCATTCTGTCGTCACGGAAGTGGTTCAAGCAGAGCCAATCCCCTGCAGAGATGCAAAGGTCATCGCTGTAGTTCATACCTTAAATGGAAGTGGTACATTGCACACCGGAAAAGTACGGTACTGCAACAAAGCATATTATCGTTTTTGGAATGGCACTAGTTATTAGTATATTTCAACTTATTTATTTTAAGAATACTTTTCACTTCATCGAAAGTATGTGGTTGTATTTGTTTTCTTATTGTGCGATGGACCAGTGATGCATGAATGCCAAGTTGCAGTGGTGGTGGTGCAGGTTTGGGATCCGGAAGACCCAGGTTCGATCCCTGGTCACAAATACCTTGTGGTATTATTTTCTTTTCTTTTTTAGGCCTTTTGTTTTGGCTAGATTGGGTGAGAATATATAAATACATCTACATAATTATTCTTTGTTGTTGCTTGCTGTAAGTTGTTTGCTAGAGTTTTAGTTTGTTTTAGTTTGTTGCCAGAGGGGGCGTGAACGCAGCACAACCACACACCTCCTACCCTCCTTGTCTCTCGACACTCCCATTTTCATGAGGATTTTGAATCTGGTCTTGGGGCAGGGCTACCGTTTCACAGTGGGTTGATAGCTACTCCCCCTGATTTGTTTGAACCATGTGATAACCATAAATCTTTGTCCCATTGGGATTTCCAAAAGGTTTCATCTTCCAAACATGAGTGACATTCCTGAAGAAAAATGAAATCAGCTCTTGCCTCTTTAGCAAACAAAAATAAAGCTTTTCTTTTTATATTATTCCGCAAACCCCTTGTATTAACAGATAAAAATTATAACTCCAAAATGCCTTCTCTTTAAGAACAATGAAGAGAAAAAAACTTAGTAAAACGTCAACCATTGAAAAGGACTCTAAATTTAAACTTGAAGCCACTGTGAAACCTATTTGAAATACATAATGCTTACTGCTCGATCAAAAACACTGCTGTCCAGATGCCTGTCGAATTTCTTTTCCATCTACGAAAGCTTTTCGTCCCACAAAGTAGGCTCTCTTTCCATCTTTGCGGGCTTGATCGATGATCGGCCACAGAGCAGCCTTGTCTTCTTTGGAAAGGTCTTCACCAAAACGAAGTTTGGCCTCTCGTAGATATACCGGTACGCTGTTCTTTGCACTTTTCCAGATGATGTCTCTTACTGAGCGATAAGCAAAGAGGATGATGATGGCTCTGGTCTTAGCGTTGTCCCGTCTCCCCAGCCGATGAGCTACGTCGATTCCTGCTGCAGCTGTTTTGGATCCTAGATCAGGTGCAATTTTGTTACAGATATCCAAGATGATCTCTTTCAGATCTTCATTCTCCTTCTCAGGGACTCCATAAAGCCGAAGGCCATCTCCGTTTGTAGCGCTCTACATCAGCGACACGTTCCTGTAGATCTTCTAGTTTCGCCTCCAACTTCACAGTTTTGTCCTTCAACATATTATTCTCATTTTTTTAAGTCATCAATTTCATCATGCATGAACTCAATACTGTAGCTGTTTTAATATCCTTGATGTCAGCTTTTACCTCCTCCGCTCTGTCGTTCACCGCTTTCAAAATGGCGTGTAAAGTAGGCTGTGATCCATCTCCGCAACTTTTATTTGCATTTGGGCTGTTAACTGGAGAATCCGGTAATGGCAAGATATTGTCGTCCATGTTCAGATGGGAATATTTATTTTCATCACAGTAGTTGTGCTCGCCTTCAACGGTGTGACTGGAGAACTGGACTTCCTTTTGTTATCTTCTTTTTATTCTTTGCTGCTATATTTTTTTTTTGTCTTAAACTAGCTTACTTCTTAGCCGAGTAAATGTAACTGGATTAACATCAATTTTTAAAAATATGTAACGTTACTGAATTACCACTAAGCATCAATTTCAGTCTTACAAATCACTGAAGTCCGTTTTGACTTCTCGAAAGGCGTTCATTTCATGCTGGAGTCCGAATTAAAGGAGACCACATATAGGTATTTAAAATTTTTATGTTTTTTCTGTGTGCTATCTTGACAATATTAATTCATTTTAATACACAAAATAATTATTAGATAATTAATTATACCCTTTTTAATTCTGCCAATTTTAACTTTCGTTTTGAACGACCGGTTTCTTGAAGTCCACGCCCTTCAAAGATCTGTTTACGCCCTCTGTAACAGCCAGTATCTGTAATGTGTTGTTGTTTTAAAATTAGCTCTTTTTTTATTACTCATTTGACTTACTGTTAGTGTTAGCTTAAGATAACTTACCGAAACCCGTCTGAGCGCGCCGCAATTTGCTGCTCCTTTTAGCATGAGACCACCCGAATCCGATGCTAATGTTAGCTTGTTCCTCTTCCGGTGTTCGCCAGCTCCGCTCGTTGCACGCGGAGATTTTGGGAGTTATCGCTGTTCCAGTCAAGACAACACAAAGTTCACCAAGTGTCTCCCGTAAATTAATCCGTAAGGAGAAGGTCCTCGCTGCTGCGAGGCTGCTGCGAGGCTGAAATGAGGCTGTACAGTTGAAGCTCCGCTCCATCGCGCCAGAAGAGGGTCCCGTCGCAACCGGTCCCTACGCCGGGGGTCCGCTCGTTTAATTTTTGCCGGCTGCGCGTTGGGAGCGATCGCAAATACACTAAAAATTGAACTAAAACATAAAAATAACAATTATACTTTATTTATAAAGCCATTTAAAAAAAACACAGCTGCAACAAAGTGCTGTACACATGAAATTAAGAACATATAAACAAAAGATGAGATGAAATCATGAAAAACAACAGTCATGTGTTTAATACTGAAGTGGGTGGAGCATCACCAGGGGTTGCTAGGTGAGGGGCTGGACTCAGGTTTGAGGTGGTTGGCTGCGGTTGGCTGCGGTTTGTGACGTCACAAACCGCAGGAAGTGGGAAACGAAGGTATTTATCAAAGATAAATAAATCTACTTAGAGTAAATAAACCACTGGGTGCATTTTTTTGGCCTTAGGACTGTTTTTTTACGAATTAAATACCCAAAGTTGAGTAAAAAAACCATTAAAAAGTGAATTTTGAATATGTGGTCCCCTTTAAATGTAGACGTTTTAAAAAGCTTCCGGACACTCGCCATAAGCTGCAGCGAGGTGTAATTCATTATTATTATTATTATTAATGTACTTGAAAGAAAAACATACAACATCCAAAATGGCGCCCCCTGCAGTAAATAATGAAACCAAATCAAATCCTAAGCAAAAATACATTTTTCCCCCTCTCCTCTTATTGCTGCATCCTTGTTCTGAGAATATTGTAAAACTTGAAGTTAATGTTTTTGTAACAATATCTGAACAGTATTACTTGAATGTAGGAGCGAAACACCGGAAGTAAGTTCCCAACCTACTTCCGGACAATCCGGAAGCGTCCGTGTTTACATCAGTCTGCTGTTTTTGTCTGTAATGTGAGTGCAGCAGAGGTGTAAGCTAAGCATTTTTATTTATTTATTGTTGAATGAAGGTGTCTGATCTTATCCAGCATCACATGATGAACTCATGTTCTGTTAACTTATTATTTTTTATATATGAATGTTTCTGTTTAGTGCCCTGGCTGAGATGACTTATGTTGTGACTTGGAACTATAAATAAACTGACCTAAATTAAATTCATGATGAAGACACGATAACTCACGATGAACCCATGATGAACTCAGGATGAAGTCATGATAAAGACATGATGAACTCATGTTGAACCCATCATGAACTCACGATGAAGTCATGATGAACTTCAGCCTTTGAACAGTCCTGCAGAAAGTGTCAGCAGGTTGATTCTTAATTAAAAGATGATCTTCAGGTCCACTGAAAAAAAATTAATTTATCAAATTCATGTCAACAAATGTTGCTGTTTGTTTTAAGAAAAAAAGACAAATTGAGAAGTCCTTTAATTTTGTTTGACCATTTTTATTTCTGTTTTTCTCATTGATTAACATGTTTTGTCACTGTAGTCTGAAATAAAATGTTTCTACAATGGGGCGGCCGTGGCGTAGTGGTAATGGCAGTGAAGTCGTCCCCCGATCGGAAGGTTGGAGGTTCGAATCCCGGTTCCCCACGCCATGTGTCCCTGGGCCAGACACTTAACCCCAAGTTGCTCCCGGTTGGACTGGAAAGGCGCCTTGCATGGCAGTCTGCCGCTACCGGTGTATGAATGGGTGGATGGTTGGTATTGTAAAGCGCTTTGGGGCTCCTCACAGGGGGCTAGAAAGCGCTATATAAATAAGCTCCATTTACCATTTACAATGTAAATGATAAAATTCACTAAATATACTTTAACAAACTAAATAAATGTATTTTCTGCATTCAAACAGTCTGTACCAAACCTTTATTAGTGAGAAAAGAAAAATTGAGAGACAGTTGATGTTTACATTGATATATCAAGAAAACTTGTAAAAAAGAAAATGAAAACTCTAAAATAATAATAATAATAATAATAATATAATAATAAACTTTATTTGTATAGCACCTTCCTACAATGCCTTGCATTGACCAAGGTGCTTAACAGGATAAAAAGATGAATAAACTGGAACAATAAATCAATGAAAATAGAATAAGAAACAACAGCAATAAAAGAAGCAATGGAAATAAAAAATGCTACATACTAAAATAACACAAGTAATAAAAGTTACACGCTGAAAGCTTTTTTGAACAAGTGGAAATAAAAAGGCAATGGAAATTAAAAAATGTTACATATTAAAATACCAGAAGTAATAAAAGTTACACACTGGAAGCTTATTTGAGCAAGTGGAAATAAAAAGGCAATGGAAATAAAAAATGCTACATACTAAACTACCAAAAGTAATAAAAGTTACACACTGAAAGCTTTTTTACACACTGAAAGCTTTTTTGAACAAGTGGGTCTTCAGTCTGGTTTTGAACAGAGTCAGATCAGAGGTGGCACGCAGCTCAAGGGGGAGGCTGTTCCAGGCTTTTGGGCCGGCAACAGAAAATGACCGGTCTCCCCATTGTTTGTACCTTGAGCGAGGCACCTCCAGCAGGTGTTGACTGGCAGAGCGTAAATCTCTGCCGGGCTGATGGGCTTTCAAAAGTTCTGAGATGTACAGAGGAGCAAGTCCATTCAGAGCTTTGAAAACAAACAGGAGCAGCTTGAACTGTATCCTGAACTGAACCGGGAGCCAGTGTAGAGAGGACAGGACAGGAGTGATGTGTTCATATTTTCGTGTGTTGGTCAAAAAGCGCGCGGCAGAGTTCTGTACAAGCTGTAAACGGGAGATGGAGGATTGATTAATACCAACATACAAAGCATTACAATAGTCAAGTCTGGAGGTCACAAAGGCATGGATGGCCTTCTCCAGATCACCACGGCTGAGAAATGACTTGACTTTGGAGAGCAGTCGGAGCTGAAAGAAGCTGGTCTTGACAACAGAACTGATCTGTTTATCAAACTTTAAGTTGGAGTCAAGCTGCACTCCAAGATTTCTGACCACCGGGTTGAAGTGGGGGAGGGGGAAACCAACACTGGGACTGGGAAGGATGTTGCTGGTGTCACCAGGTGCACTAAATAAAATGCATTCAGTTTTATCTGTGTTTAGGTGGAGGAAGTTTTGAGAGAGCCAGTGCTTAATGTCATTTAAGCAGTTGACAAGAGTGTTTGAACTGGGTGAGGGGTTGGGAGTGACTGGCAGATAGATTTGTAAATCGTCTGCATACATGTGAAAAGACAAGTTATGACGTGTAATGATTGATCCTAATAATCAATTGATCTGTGTTGCATCACAACAATAAACTCAAAGTTACAAACAAAAAAAAAAAATTATTCCAGTTGACAAAACTCAGCAGAGTCTCCACGGCAGGAAACCCAAAGTCCAGCGTGGAGCGGCTGAGTGAACGTGGTGTGGACTCTGTGGAGGAGAGTCCTGGTTTCAGAGACTCTGTAGAAGGACAGAACACCTGCACTGTGGTCCAGGTACACTCCAATCCTGGAGGAACCAGGACCTGAGATGGAGGTTTGGATTTTGTTGTGGAAAAATACAAAACTGTCTGGAGAACAATGCAAAGACCATGATTTGTCATTCGATCCAAAGCGAGACGTTCTGCTGATGTTCTTGTATGCGACTGCTACTTCAGCTCCTACTCCTCTCCACTCCACCTCCCAGTAACAACGACCAGTCAGACTCTCTCTGCTCAGAACCTGGCACCATCTAATGAATCTGTCTGGATGATCAGAATAAAACTGAAGTCGATCTGTTCTTGTAACTTTTCTGTTCCCCCCTGACAGTAACAGATCTGTGTGTGCTGTGTTTGGATCCAGAGTGATGTCACATGAACACTTTAAGAATCCAGCTCCGCTCTTTGGTTCCGAGAGTGAAACGTCCACCTCAGAGAGTAAAACGTCCACCTCAGAGACAGTCAGTGAGATGTTTGTCCATGTGTCTCTCAGGGTGTCCTGCAGTTTGTCTCTGAGCTCCTCCACAGCTGCTGTCACGTCCTCAAAGTATCTCAGAGGACGGATGCTGAAGCTGGATGAGTGTGGAGACTCACTGAGTGCTGACACTGACTGGGAGTTGTGGAGAAACTGGTTGTGGTCCTCTGTGTGTGAGAGCTGCTTCAGCTCAGCATCTTTCCTCTTCAGCTCGGTGATCTCCTGCTCCAGCTTCTCCTGAAGCTCCAAGACTCGACTCACTTCAGTTTCCTGCTGGGATCTGATCTGCTGCTTCACATCAGAGCTTCGTTTCTGGATGAGACGGATCAGCTGAGTGAAGATCTCCTCACTGTCCTCCACTGTTCTATCAGCAGAGTGGTTGATGGCCTCCATCTCCTGTTGAAGCAGCTCCACATCTTTCTCTCTGTCCTGGATCTCCTGCTGGATGGTTCCTCGTCTCACCTCGAGCTCGCTCTGCCTCTCGGTCCTCTCCGCTGCAGCTGAGACTGTGTCGTGGCCTCTGTGTTCGTCCACAGAGCAGAGATAACAGATGCACTTCTGATCAGTGCGGCAGAACATCTTCATCACCTCATCGTGACGAGAGCAGATGTTCTCCTGGAGGTTGTTGGAGGGCTCCACCAGCTTGTGTTTCTGAAATGGAGCTGAATCATAATGAGGCTGAAGGTGTTTCTCACAGTAAGAGGCCAGACAGACCAAACAGGACTTGACGGCTTTCAGTTTTCTTCCAGAGCAGACATCACAGGCCACATCTTCAGGTCCAGCAGAGCAGTGATCAGCAGGAGCAGCTTGGAGTCCAGTCTTCTTCAGCTGCTCTATCAGGACAGATAACATGATGTTTTTCTCCAGGACAGGCCTTGGTGTGAAGGTTTTCCTGCACTGAGGGCAGCTGTGGTTTCCTTTCTGATCCTCTTCATCCCAGTGGGTTTTAATGCAGCTCATGCAGTAGCTGTGTCCACAGGGGATGGTCACCGGATCCTTCAGTAGATCCAAACAGATCGAACAGGAAAACGTTTCTGGATCCAGCTGATCTCCTTTCTGCGCCATTTTGTGTTTTAGTCAGCCACCGTGTGAGTTCTTCAGAAGTGAAACTAGTCTGAACTCTGCAAGTCACGTGTCTGTGCAGAGAGAGTGAAGCCAATCAGCTCCAACAACATGCAGCCCTGTTGGAGACACCCACCTGAAGAGGAGGGAACAATGAGATAGGAGGAGCTGCTTTGCTTTTGTTTTTTTTAGCTGCTATGTTTGAGAACAGGAAAAAGAGGCTAATATACCAACATTAATCTGGCCAACAGAACCATATTCTTGCCATGAAAATGTTGAACTAAGTCACAAATCCAACGAGAAATGGAGACTTTTTGTCAGATTACAGCCGCACATGTCCCCCCCTGCTGGACAACAAGTAGAATGCAGTTAACTGGAGGGAACAAGGACTTTTTTTTATTTTTTTTATTGAGAGTACTGTAATTTACAAAATTGTACAGGCATATTAACCACCAGTGTTAAACAACTCTCAGCATGGATGTGTTGAGGAGCAGGAAGAAGAGGCAGTGATTTGAGAAACACGTCCTCTAAAACATCAGCTGCTCAGTTTATCTTTGAATCTGTGTGTAAAAGACACTTGCTTTTTATAATTAGTATCGCAGTTTATTGCACAATGTTTTTATTGTCTTCACTGTGACTGACAACCATGCTATCTTCATTGCTGTCTTATGTTTTTGCAGAGTTGGTGTTTCCACACAGTTTAATGGATAACACGAACTCAAAGCAGCTTTATGATCAAGTCACTGTAAATAAATTCTGTTTATTCACTGAATATCCCCTCATCGGCTCACTGTGAGCCAGTGATGGCATAGTTACATTGAAAAAGTAACTTAGTTCAGTTACTGATTAGTCCTTGGGAAAAGTAACTTACCGGTAGTTAAGTTACTGACTACTTGATTTGGAAAGTAACTAAGTTATTGAGCATGCACCAGGGTAACTAAGTTAGAATACTAAGTTACTTTATTAGTTACTTTCAGCAGCTGCTGACAAGAACCCTCTGTCACAATACATAATTTTTTTTAAATGTTTTAATAAAATAATTACTAATAAAAAATATTCAAAAAACAAAATAGTCTTTCTTGACTTCATTAAACATAAATACTTGTTTTTATAAAACATAAAATAGTCTGAGTTCATTAAACATAAATACTTTCTATAAAAAATTAAGTAGTATTTCTTGATTTCAATATCATAAATGAAGGTGCTTTATATAAAAAATAGTGTCTTTCTTGACTTCACTAAACAAATAATATTTTTACAAAAAAGACTTATAAAATGTTTATTTTGAAAATGTGTCAAGTAAACAATACGTTTGTATAAAAATAAATAAAAGCATGAGCCACTGGCCAAAAGGATGGCCCAGCACAGAAGATCAACATCATCAGGTCAGGACTCTGCAGTCTACACTCATCTCCAGGCCAGCGGTCACTCTTTCAGGGATGAAGATGTTCACAGTGAGGACTTGGAAAAAGGGCCTTCTCCTATTCTGCTCCTGCTTCCTGGAATATCTTACAAAAAGATCTGAAGCTCTCGGCCTTACCCTCTCTAAATGGTTTTAAGAATCTGTTGGAATCCTGGCAAAAACCAATGCAGATATGTTCTTGTTCTTGATTTTATACATCTACCTTATAATGTTTTGCTAGTTTTTTCTATTGTTTATTGTTTAAGGTAATTGTATCATTGCTGTTCATCATTCTTTAGTTTGTAGCAGGTCGTTTTTGTAAATGAGTCCACGAGGCTCAATGAGATTTACCTGACGAAATAAAGGTTGAATGAAACATCCTTGATAGAGAGGAACAATGGTTTGAGAGAGGAGTAAAGGAGGTGAAGAGTTATGACACCGTTGTATACTTTTTACTGATTTTAAATGCTCAAGAAGTGTTACCGTTTCATCAAGGTATTCTCGCTGTACTTTAAACCAACACTAATTACTTCTGGTTATGTGCTCATACAGTTTGCACTACTTCTCATACTTGCACTAATGTTTGTATTACATCACTGCCTATAGTCATAATACTGTTTACATTTATTAATACTGTTTACTTTTATTACTACTGCTTACATTTAATTACTACTGTTTACATTTACACTACTCTAATATCTACACCACTGCTGATACATATACAGTGTGCTCTGAACGGTCTTATTTAGGGATGCCCAATGTGCCTTACTGCATATGCCACTTTTTGCCTCTATAACAACATCAACTACTACCTCATACATATACTGTGTACATTAACTCATACGCTGCTTTGCCACTTTGCAAATGTCAATGCTAGAAACCTTTAGTTTATTTTAGTTATACTTTTTATACTCTTTTTTTATACTAGTATGCAAAAACTCAGGACAGTATTATGTTCATTAAATGTTTAATGTTTTAGTTTTAGTTTTAGAGTTGGTGTAAATTTTCATACTCTTATACCACTATGCAAAAACTCAGGACAGTGTTAGTTTTACTATTTTATGCTTATGTCTATTATTATATGTTTCAGTGTTTCAATGTTTAGATGTTTACTGTTGCACCGAGGGACTGAGAGAAACGCAATTTCGGTCCTGTGTATGTCCTGTACAGTACATATTGCAGATCTGACAATAAAGTTGACTTTGACTTTGACTTTAACACGTGATGAATTGAATCTTCATACACATTAGGGCTCACATTACATGAGATTAAAGGAGCTGTATGTAACTTTTCTAACAATATATTTTTAACATATTTCTTCACTCTGTCACTACCTCCTGACATACTGATTTTAGACAAGTAATCTCTGAAAAAAACTATTGTCCCCTTGCTTCTCTAAAAGCATTTCTAAAAAGCCACAGTGACCCGCCGTTAACGTTAACCAGCCAATAAAACAGAGTTTGTAACCAGCCAATAAAAACAGAGCTTGAATTTGAATCAGCCAATAAAAACAGAGCTTGAATTTGAATTTCAGCAGAGCAAGGGGTAAGTTTCTGGTCCCTCCCCCTGGGGAGGGACCAGAAACGTGTCTCTGTTCAAAAATTTCCTAAGTTCCAGCGTGTTCCAGAAATTACACACTGAACCTTTAATGACACACACAGCTAAGAATCATTAGTGATCAATCAGTGTCGTTGTCCAGTCTACTACTGTATTTACTTTCTACTAACAACACAGCAAACTTATAGAGTTTTCAGACTGCACAAGAATGTTTCATGCAAGGTC
This sequence comes from Garcialebias charrua, assembly GCA_038048925.1. NCBI lineage: Eukaryota > Metazoa > Chordata > Actinopteri > Cyprinodontiformes > Rivulidae > Garcialebias > Garcialebias charrua. The sequence continues at coordinate 60,503 of JBBPBX010001782.1, read as the reverse complement.
AGTACACCATAAATCAGTCAAGCAGCCTTGAACACCATGGTAACGAGCTAGAAGCAGAAGGTCTCATCTTGAAGCAACCAACAGGAACACGACAGGCACAATAACAGAGAAACTAGGGTTGGGCATCGTTTGAATTTGAGCGATTCCGGTTCCGATTCTTCGTTTGGATTCTTTTCGATTCTCGATTCCGATTCTTTTTGTAGGCGGGGTTAAAAAAAAGACATGTCAATTCAGTTCAGTTTATTTATACTGTATAGCTCCAAGTCACAACAGAAGTTGTCTCAGGGCACTGAACAGAAACAATCAAATATAAAAATAAGTTAACAGAAACTTTAATATACAAACAACGGTAACACTATTTGGAGACTACTTTGAGTTTAACTCCATGTTGTAAAAGAGCTACAGTAGTTAGCCAAAGTTCTTTCAGGATGAAATAATTTGAACTTCTGTTTGAATTTAATGCTATGAACTTTTTCCTTTTTGTTAAATTTACTATGAATTTCTCACAGGGCAGATTAGAGCCAACATGTAGGACTCACCCGTCCACATAGAGCTGGAGGACTCACCACCATATATTATTATTATTATACATATAATATTGTCCAGTGTCTGATGCTGCAGTGATGTTACTGAGCTCCCACTAACTGAGCTAACCTGGTTCCACCACCAGCAGCAGGATCCTCAGGTGGAACGGCTGGTGGGATGTCCTGGTACATCTGCAGCCCTCTCTCCATCTGTTTCTTCATGGACATGGAGCTGTGACATTATGTTGTGCCTCTTCCTCAGCAAAAAGCTCCTCCAGTGGAGACTTTTTGGACAGACTGCAGGGAGGAAGTTCCTAAACAAACAACAGGTTTATCAGTATTATCAGTAAAAGGAGATTAAATCATTTTTAAGACTGAGAATGTATACAATTATTAGCTCTGTTGTTATTGCCTAACTAACCTATTCAATAATTCTTCAAACTGTGACATTCACTCATAATGGAATGAAAGAGAACATAAACAGAAATTATATAATAATGAAAACTAGAGACATTAAAACATTTTTAAAAGACACTGAGAAAACTTTAAATGGATTAAGAATGTTAATAAGTGTTGGATTTGCTTAACTATAGTAGTAGTGGGAGGCCGTGGTGTAGTGGTAATGGCAGTCGTCTCCCGATCGGAAAGTTGGCGGTTCGACTCCCGGGACCCGCACCATGTGTCGTTGTGTCCTTGGGCAAGACACTTAACCCTGAGTTGCTCCCGGTAGGACTGGAAAGCACCTTGCATGGTAGTCTGCCGCCACCGGTTTATGAATGTGTGTAGCATTCAATATATGTGTAGCACTTTGAGATTTTCAGTAATGAAAAGTGCGTTATAAATTGAATTAATTATTCTTATTATTAGGGTGTCTGATTGCAATGTAAGTGCAATCCATGGCAGGAGTTGAATCTACATCTGAAAAGGGATGTAACCTTTTCACAACATATGCTGTAACTGTTCTGTGTCTCTCTTCAGTTACACTGACGTACTGTATTTACCTTGGACAGTCACTGGTGAACACCGTGGAGCCATTTCAGGTCGTTTGTCTAAGAAAAAAATACGAGCTAACGTTAGCATCGTGTTTGTATTTGAGCTGACATATCACTTTAATCGGAGTATAAATTGTTAGCTGCCTTAATGTTGGTATGAGACGTAGTTTATAGTTTATATATTTACCTGATGGAGCCTGATGGAGCCGAAGAGGTAGCGAAAAGTCCGGCGGAGCGTTTTGCAGACGGACCACTGTTACTTCCGGTCGGACACGAAGCGAAAATAATACGGTGGAGCGCGTTAAAGAAGGCCCACTATTTTACTTCACCCTCCTTTGCATGATAGAAAATTATTGCAAGTGCTGCACTGACCTGACTGTCATTTTATTAAAGTTAAGCCACGTTTTCGATCGCGGATGCACACTTCCAGTGGATTCTTCTTCGTTGGTTTTCGGCGGCAAATTCTTCTTCGGGGTTGGCGGCTACTTCCGGTCGGCGAACTAACATCAAACATAGGAATCGCAAATTAATATTTTGAACGATTCTGGGAAAACTGGACAGTTAGTCCCGGTTCCGAACGATTCTCTATTCTCGATGCCCAACCCTACTTCAGAGTCTCGGCTGCCCTGCGGCACAGTTCAAACAAGGCCTTGGTGGATCCGTCCTCCTCGCCCGGAGCTGGAGTCGCTCCCTGGGAGAAGTCCTCGGAGTCTCCGTCGTCCTCCTCCTCCTCCTCGTCCGACATGTTGCACGAGGCCGTGACAGACGCCTCGTCTGAATGAAGGAGCTCCCGTGAGTCGAACATGGAGAAGTTGGGCTGACTCGAGCTGTCTCTCACCACCTCGTGGAGGTCCATCTGGTCCCCCCAAGTCAGCGCCCCGCTGTCCTCTATCGCGTCAGCCTCGAGCTCTGCTGAGGGCCTGAGCAGCTCGGACGGGAACAGGTCTTTTTTCACACTGGCGTTCCCCTTCGCCTTGGCCACGAACTCCACGCGCCTCTCCCTCACTGACAGACGAAGCTGGCTGGAGTTTGTGCACGCGTCCGGGTCAGCTAAAGCATCTTTAGTGTGAACCATTCCCAGGCACACGGGGCAGGCCTCGTGGGAGTCCGTCATCGCGATGACGAAGCCCCAGTCGTTCAGGCAAGGCCGTGACCCGGTGCTAACCGGTCTTGTAGCCTTGCCCGAGTTCGTTGTCTTTTTCACCGCCTTCTCAGGAGCCATGGTGGGGGAAGGCGTCGAAGTGTCCGTCGTGCTGTTCGTCGAAGGCGGTCTCAAGTTAGGCGAAGCTAACAGCGAGAGCGTGCGGTCCAGTTAGCAGGAGCTAATAGGTCGAGAACAGCAGTTTCTTCTGAGCTTAGTTAGCCACGCCAACAAGGCGGTTCGCAGGTTGGTGTTCTCTCGTGACGCCCTGGGTAGGGAGCGTGCTCACCTCCGGATAGGCAGTTCAGTCACAGAGAAGTCCCGCGAGGTTCAGGTTGAAGCGTAGGTGAAGTGCAAAAAGAGAAGGCGATCGTGAGGCGTTCTGCGTCTTTATTCCAGAGGGGCGTGGGCTCTGGTGACGTAGAAGCCTCACTTGCCTTAAAAGGCGTGATTGTAATGCTTCAGGTGAACCGCGCGTTGGCGCAGTTCCCTTATCATGTGTTGCACTGCCGTGACCCGATTGAAGGGGAACAGGGTTCATATATTCTTATTTTGTGAATTTAACACTTCTGCTTTCAGATTTTCAGGTTCTGTTTCTCAGCCGAGTGCAAACATGCAAATGTTTCACAGAAAAGGTGCTACATTTTTTACCTTTTATGCTATTTCATTATTAATTTTTTTCCCAAATACTGAAGCTTTACTTGTAACTTGTACACAGAACCATGTGTTCAGCTTTAATGGCTGTAACCCTAAGATTTACAGAGGGAAAAATTGTGAGAATAAGTTTAGTATTCAGTGAGCTATGACTGATTAAACACGCAGATACTTCATTGCACCTGTCAAACAGGTTACACTGAATAGAGCAGGCGACTGGGCAATGCGGGATCTAGATAAGATAACTGTGGCGCCAACTGCACCTGAACGCAACATCCATGGAAGGGGGGCGTGAAGGGACAAACTACCTATCACTTGAATTTTGCTTTCACTCGGACAGAAAAACAAGCCCAAAAACCACAACCCGCGGCTCACTGAATTTATAAGAGACTTTAAAAAAAACAAGCCCAAAGTTGCTTGTAATAAGTGGACTTGGCAACTATGATTGAAAATCCTGACATCTTGTTCAAATAGCTTTATTTTCATATATGTTTACTATAAATAGTTTGTACTTAAACTCAACCTGGAGCCACATTCAGTTTTTTAAATCTACAGAAATGAAGTGTATAAATGAAAGCCGTTAGTCAATAAAAACACTGAAACAAACTAGTTCGATTTTTTTAATTAAACCAAAATTATATGTTTACAAATTGTAGATGCATTTTATATTGGTTTAGAAAGTACAGTAGTTTGCTAATTTTTTCCCATGTTACATTTATTAATCTCTGCTTTAATTTCATAAGAGACAGAATGCAAATACGAATTATAAAAGGTACGTTTGTTAAAACGTGATAGGAATTTAAAGATACTGTATGTAAAAAGCAAAAAATGCATTTTTTCCCAGGAGTTATCGATTCAGTTCTGCACATCTAGCTCCAAAGTTACAGACTTAAACCTGCTGTCAATCAAACAAGAGAACAGCCATGGTTTAGTCCATTTCTGCTAAATGATTTAAAAAAATAAAAAAATAAAAAACACCTTCATGTTTTCTGGATAAAATATTTGGAGAGCTGAGATTACAGTGTGACCTTTCAAGATATAATTAATTTACCAACCACAGACGTCCTTTAGCTGGAAACGAAGCTGATGAAAAGCATAAAACAGGGTTCATATACACTGTATTCTTATTTTGTGAATTTAACACTTCTGTTTTCAGATTTTCAGGTTCTGTTTGTCAGCCTAGTGCAAACATGCAATTGTTTCACAGAAAAGGTGCTACATTTTTACCTTTTATGCTATTTCATTATTAAATTTTGTCCCAAATACTGAAGCTTTACTTGTAACTGACAGAGACCATCAAAACATAAAATGTTCAGCTGATTTTGGGACAGCAGAACAGTTTTTTAAAAAGACCATAATGCACTGCAAAACTGATTTTTAACGCTTTAAGGCTTGTACAAAAATACCCAAGTTTGTTCTATTAGACAAGAGGAGAAAAATAAAGTGCTTATCTGGCAGTAGCCGTAGCACGTTTAAACCCAAACATGTAACATGTTGTTATAACATAATCAAAGTTTCCAGCATTTCATGAAAAAAAAATGTCCCTGATATTTCCCTGAGTAAATCCTGAAGTTCCAGGAGATATACAAGTCACACAAAATGCTAAGTCAAATAACTGAAGAACATTAAGAGTTGTGAACGGGGTTACAAATTGGCACATTGTAGAAGCAGAACATGGACTCAATACCATAAAAGTATACAGAGTACAAAATTATAAGCAGATCAATGGTCAGTTAAGGTTAGGTTTAGGAAAATGTTTACATAAGCTGGAAAAAAAAACACTTCCTGGTTTACCCTTGTGCGACACTGCCTATTATCAGTGATAACAAACCTTTAAACCTACTAGAAGGTAGGCGGGACAGTCTCACTGCTACATATGGGATGATAACAACTAATAACGGACATTTAATGTCCGAAGCCGCTCGAGATGACAGAGCTTCTTTGGCCGAAACCTTTGAAGCTGAACTTTTCATGTTTTTTTTTTTTAAAGAGAAGTGACATTTTGTCATCAGTTCAGTTCAAAGCCTCTACAAAGCAGAACATTTTGGGGAAAAAAACTCCACACTTTTTAAAACCCCTCCTTTAATCCCCAAGTTGATCTTTATCTGTTCCCGCTGACCCAGTCTGGTTGTTCAGTGCAGATTTTTCCTCCAGCATGTTGATGCCGCTCACTGCTATAAAAACCACATTTCTTCTGCTTTCTTAAACCATTTACTCCTTCGTGTTGAAAGTGTTGGCTTTTACGAGCGATTAACTTTAATTTATTATTTTTTAAATACTGAAAAAACTCAGATCTGTCTGTAGAGGGATGTAGAACTTTTATTAAACTAAAAGTTAACACATAAACATCACTCTCGTGGTGTTTAATCCTGTTTTAAACCCCTAATATGTTTAAAATAAAACGGGAGTGTTGACACTTTATTACTCAGACACAGATTTAATTTTTTTTATAAAACCCAGAATATGACGCTGCACTATCCGGCTTCAAGCTTGGTTTCAAAAGCATCAAGTGGTCTGACTTGATAGAAAAGTAATTTATTCCAGTTTTACTGTCCAATGTCCATTAAATCTTTCCCTGCTAAACAACAAAAGTTGCTGACAACTACAAACATCTGACTTCGGTCTTCGTCGGGAAACAGCTCCATCAGCGCTGAGTTCTGGCTCAGATAATGGCTGCGTTTATCCATCAGCTCCAGTATCAATCAAAGAGCCTGATGGGAAAATGCTGCACGACTGATCATCTAATATTTGTAAATGTGTTGTGGGGGATATTAATGGGAAACTAAATGTTTAAAATGTGTTTTTACTTTAGTTTGTTCTGTTCACAGCAGCACAGCATTTTATTTTGGCGATATTTGGATTCAGGGTGAGCCTGGAACAGAATCAGAATCAGAACAAGTGTAGTGGACCCCTCTGGTCTCTGAACTGTCCCAGTGATACACCTTTTCACTGAATCTCTCAGTGAAACACATTTTCTCTGAAAACCTGCAGTGAAGGACATTAACACTGTTTTATTACATGTAGTGTAGTTTGAATCTAGAACACAAATCACTTCACCAAGAGACTATTTTTATTCTTTTAAATTGTTCTAATTCAAATATAATCAAAGTATAACCTTGTGTTATTTGCATGAGCAGTGTTATTCTTCAATATATTTTATGGTCATCATTGCTATTATGCTGTGTATTCTTTAATATGTGGACATATTAATCAAAACTCTGTCTAAAGTTGAAGGATATGTCAAATTGAAATTTTAGTATTTGTTTAGAAAGTGTGCGACAGTTTAATCAGTTTAAATCAGAAGCTGGCGTCTGTTTCTGCTCTTCTCCTAAAACAATTTCTTCCTGACTTTCACTTGACATCAACTAATCTCCTCCCATTCCCGGATTGAACCAACCAATCGGGAAGGACCGAGTACTCTGACGTTAAGCTCTCTTTAAAAGTTCTAAACTTCCTGGAACTCTCAGTTCTATGAGGAAGTTGGAATGTGAAACTTTCTCTCTAAGCTGTTGGATGCTTGGTCAGATGCCAATAATAATAATAATAATAATAATGAATTCAATTTATAACGCACTTTTCATTAATGAAAATCTCAAAGTGCTACAAAGTGCAACAGAATTAAATGTCAATAAAACAAGTAATAAAACAAGTAAAATCAATAACAGTATCAACTAAGATCAAAAGTAGAATCATGAGGAGGTAGAGTATGCTCGGTTGAAAAGAAAGGTCTTCAAGCCGCTCTTAAAGTCAACCACAGACTGTGGGGCTCTCAGACAGTCAGGAAGAGAGTTCCACAGGTGGGGGGCAGCCACACTGAAAGCCCGGTCTCCCATGGTCCTTAATTTGGTTCTCGGAATGTGAAGGAGATTACTGTTCTGTGACCGCAGCGACCGGGTGGATGAGTATGGAATAAGAATATCCTTCAGATAATCTGGTGAAGCTCCATGTAAGCATTGATGTGTAATGAGAGCAGTTTTGTACTGAATTCTGTAGGCGACAGGAAGCCAATGAAGGTTATGGAGAATGGGCGTAATATGTTCAAATTTACGAACTCTCAACAAGATCCTTGCTGCACTGTTTTGAATATATTGAAGTTTCTGAAGGTTTTTGCCAGGGATTCCAATAAACAGGGAGTTGCAGTAGTCGAGCCTGGAGGAGACAAAAGCATGGACGAGCTTCTCAGCATCGGAAAAAGTTAGGGATGGGCGAAGTCTGGAGATGTTTCGAAGATGGAAGAAGCAAGTTTTAAACAGAAGCTTAATGTGATTTTCAAATGTAAGATTGGAGTCCATTTTTATTCCAAGATTAGTAACAGAGGTGGAGAGGGGGATGTCTTGTCCAGAAAAGGAAAGTGTTGTTATAGGAGATGTTTGTACCTGGTGAGGGGTGCCAATCAGTATGGCCTCAGTCTTGGAGCAGTTTAATTGAAGAAAGTTCTGATTCATCCATGCCCTAATTGCCTCCAGGCAGGCAGAGAGGGCAGTGAGTGAAGATGGAGATGACAAGGTGGAAGATGAGGATGCTCCAGTCCTGATGTAAAGCTGTGTATCGTCGGCATAACAGTGAAAAGAAATGTTGAACTGATTAATAATTTGACCTAAAGGCAGCATGTAAAGGGAAAACAGCAGGGGCCCCAGAACCGACCCCTGAGGGACACCACAGGAGACACAGACTGTCTGGGACGTGGCGTTGCCAAGACTAACACATTCCAGCCTATTGGAGAGGAAAGATTTGAACCAGTCCAGGACGGTGTCGCAGAGACCGACCTCCACATGAAGACGGTGGAGGAGGATACTATGGTCCACAGTGTCGAAGGCTGCAGTGAGGTCAAGGAGGACAAGGATGGAGGGAGAGCCAGTGTCAGCAGCCAAGAGGACATCATTGGTAACCCTCAGCAATGCAGTCTCTGTACTGTGAGCTGCCCTGAATCCAGACTGGAACTTCTCATACAGGGAGTGTTGTTGTAGGTGGTCCTGCAGCTGAGCAGCAACAGCTTTTTCCAGCACTTTAGACAGAAAAGGGAGGTGTGAAATTGGGCGGTAATTAGAAAAAATGTCGGGATCCAAATTAGATTTTTTCAGAAGAGGCCTAATGATGGCAGTTTTTAGAGGCAGTGGAACATGACCAGATTGTAGAGACTGATTTATTATTTGAGTGATTAGTGGGCCTATTGCAGAGTGATTGGTTTTTATGAGAGACGAGGGGAAAGGATCCAGGGCGCAGGATGAAGTCTTCATTTTCTTGATAATGGCCTCCACCTCACTCTGAACAACTTCGTCAAAGCTGTTTAGGGTCCCAGAATGCAGACGGGTAGGTGGCACACTGAGAACAGGGAGGTTGTGGAGCTGAGATCTGATAGTGTCAACTTTGGTTTTAAAAGACGAAAGAAACAGGTCGCATTTTTGAGCAGAGTCCTCAAGAGTTTGTTTAATGGGATTAAGCAGACGAGTTATTGTGGAGAAGAGCTGTTTAGAGTTTCCAGGGCAGGTGTTGATGATGTTAGAATAATATTTGGAGCGTGCTTCTTTAAGAGAATAGGCGTACGCTTTCTGATGTTCTTTATATGCCTGCTTATGCACAGAGAGACCAGATGATTTTACACGTCTCTCAATAGCACGGCCAGTTGCCTTCATCTTGCGCAGCTCATCAGTGTACCAGGGGGCTGAACGCGAGAAAGACACCAGTCTTGTCTTCAAGGGGGCGTGTAGGTCCAGGAGCTCCCGAAGAGATTGGTTGTAGTAATCCACAGAGTCATCTGCAGAAGGATGATTGACAGCGGTCAGGGTGTGAAGATCAGCAGACAGAACATCAGGGGAAATGTTTTTAAGGTCACGGAACTGGATGGGTCGTTTTGGGTTTGAAGCAGGCGAAGATGAAGGCACTTCCAGGGAGATGACCCTGTGGTCTGAGACACCCAGGTCATATACAGATAAGTTATTGATGAGTACAGTGTCTGTAATCACCAAATCCAGAGTATGCCCCCTGCTGTGCGTAGGGGCGTCAACATGTTGAGTGAGATTAAGAGAGTCCAGAAGAGACTTAAAATCTGTTGCCAGAGGTGAAGAAGAATTGTCCACGTGGATATTTAAGTCGCCAAGAAAAATAGTCTTCACAGGGGAGGTGCAGAAAAAAGTGAGGAGGTCATGCATCTCTGAGTTAAATGAAACATGCGGTTTGGGAGGTCTATAAATTAATATAACATTCATCAGGAGTGGGGCTTTGAAGCTGAAAGCCAGACATTCAAAAGAAGAAAAGTCCTGAGAAGACAGATGAGACAATTTTAAATTACTGCGATAAATTACCGCCAGACCACCACCGCGGCCAGTGCTGCGGGCTCTCTGCAGATAACTGTATCCAGAGGGACACGCCTCATTCAGAGAACTGAACACATCTGGTTGATGCCAAGTCTCTGTAAGACACATGAGGTCCAAGTTCTTCTCCAGAATGTGATCATGAATTAAACATGACTTGTTGGATAGTGACTGCACATTGAAAAGTTCTAATTTAATACCAGTTGGAATAGGAGCTTTTTGAACCGGTTTAAGCAGACTGAAGTCCACTCCACGTTTTCCTCGCCACTTCGTGCGCAGTGGACTACAAGGGCCTACAGACGCAGCGTTCTGATGACGACATCGAGGTGCGACGCGTGCGACACGTCTTTCAGCCCAGACAGCACTAATCGAATCCGAGTTCGCTTGAGAATAAACGGTTTTCTTTCGAGAGCTTCTATGGATGTAACGAGGTCTACGCAGAAGTCCCAGTTGTTTGATGGTGGAAATAGAAAGAGGAATGGAGCAGTTGTTAAGTTCAAACAACTGCGAAGCGGAGTACGTCAACATCCACGAGCCGGTGGAGGCTAGCACAGAGCTAGCCACTAGCAGCAGGCCCACGGCTCCGAAAAAGATATACAAGAAGCAGAGAGATGTAACTCGAACGAGCATTACCTTGAAGGAGTACAGGAGAGAGTCCAGAACAGTCCAGAGGACACAGGAAGTTGAGAGAGGCAGCAGGTAAGCGAACAATAAGTGCAGCTACGTGGTTCTCGAAGCTAAATTCGTGTTGAAGCTAGCGGGAGCTAGCAGCTCCTACTATTAAAATTCCGGTTAGACTAGTAAAGTTTTCTATCTAATGAATCCAGCAAACAAGTCAAATCTTGGCTTCGCCACAATCTCCCATCCTGAGCAAGCACAATGGCATCAGTGGAAAGGAAAAACTCCCTTTTAGAAGGAAGAAACCTCTAGCAGAACCAGGCTCAGGACAAGCGGTCATCTGCTTTGACCGGCAACTTATAATGTTTGCAGATCCACAACGCAGTCAGAAAAGACAGTTGCTCTAAAACTTAATCACAGAAAGGTAGAAAGGTAAAAATGCCCGCGTCCGTTCACACAGGTGCTGTACACAGGCTCGCGCCTGTCGCACTCTGCGTTCAAGAAAGGTAGAAAGGTTCAAAGAAAGGTAGAAATGTCCGCGTCCGCTCGCACAGGTGCTGTGCGGTCCTCAGCAAAGGGTTGACAGCATGCCGCTGTTACAATCCGAACTCGAGCCCAGAGCTCAAAGTTTGAAAAGAACTTTCCTAAGGAATAATTTATCTTGAAAACCAAACCAGAACAAAAGCTGCTACCTCGGTCCGACTTGACGCGGACGACTGGGACACTATTGGGAACACACAGTGAGACCTTTTTGGACATAGCTGGACGACGATCCAGTGTACGTTTAATGCTGGCCCTTTTACTGAAGCCGAGACTGACGTCGTCGTAAGGTAAAAAGTCGATGTTGCCCACGTGAAACGGTGTTTAGTGGATGTCGCAGAAGAGCTGCCATGTTTCTGGTTAAACATTTCATGATGGTTCCCTTACTCTTTTTCCCTTCATCCTCCTAGTCTCTTAAACCTCTCTTTGCCAGTAATATTAAGTTAAACGTGCCTGCAGATATAAGTTATTCTAAGATCCATAACTTGTTCTGTTGTTCCTAGAAATTATGGACGCGTGATTTCTTCTGTGCTGAAGTAACTTGGGAAAGTAGAATCAATCAATCACTGTGTACGTTATGATGTAATTTATGATTCTGTTAATTAAATGATTCCATCTCTGGTGGGGCAAATATAATTACGTCACATTGTTACTCATATCCATTCATTTGATCACACAATTTATGGTTTAGTCCTGAAAAAGAGAGAACCTGTGAATAATTGATGATATTTTGTGTCAGGATAAAACCTGCTCATTTTACATCTGATATACTGGACGGGTCAGTAAATCTGACCGCCCCTACCCCTAGATAAGCTTTATTGTCTTGCACAGTTAAGTACAGGCAAATGATGTTCCGTACAGCCGTCCTAAAGATGGATGGTGTACAAGGGTTTAGATAGAAAAAAGGAAGACACACAAGGAGATAGAGGTGTTAAAAAAGGATCTCTCACACCGTATCCTTAACAGAGCATGGTTTAAGGTACAAAGTATCAAAAAAATCTACCAGAGCAAGCAACGTAGACACAATATATTTGCATGGACGATGAAACGGTGAGATTTGTCCATGAACACTTCCAGATAGTTTCCATTGTTCTGATAAGATTGTACAGTGTCTCTCAGCCAGTACAGCTCTGCTAGGCATTCACAGAAGTGACAGAAACTTAAGCTTTAATAACCACATATTTCTTTATGTTTCCATAAAAATCCAATCTTTAATCATTTTACTATAAGTATCCAATGCTGTGGCAGTATTGGGTGTTTATATGAGCGTCACCAGAAAATAAGAAAATTTCTTTCAGACAATGATTTTGTGTCAAATTGTTTGAGTTTTCGTCAAAGGTTAAACATTGGCAGCACAGTTGGAGCGTTTTCTCTGCGAGCGCGTTCACGTGTGTGTGTGTTGGCCTGTGAGATCAACAACGATGCTCCGAACAGAGGATTAGTAAAACTGACGTGGATTAACTCAACTCGAGTCCCAGTTACTTTGTATCATAATCTGCACGGATTAATATCTGTTGTGGATCTGGGGCTCTCACTCTCTTTTTAAAGCACTTTCTAGAAATGTGCATTGGTTTCTAATAATTTTCACTCCTCTGTTTTTGTTGCAGGGTATCAGACTCACCGTTAAGGAATTTGACTCCCTCTTCACGTTCTATGACAAGGTGAAAAAAGACGTTTTTCTCTGTGAAATGCCTCTTCTGCATGAATCGCTGAAGTTTGGATCCTTGCTATGAAAGCCTGTTATAATTGTATAAAACTACAAATGGCCGCCTTGTGACGGTGGTGGTGGGGGGTGGAAAACTCAGAGGATCAAGCCGTTTGGATTCATCCTCTTGGGAAATTTTCATGGCAATCCAACTAATGGATGTAAGGATTTGTCAGGGCTGACATGTCAGCTCACAGAGGGATACTCCCAGCTGTACGTTGAAGCCGCATTTTGACATGATTGCATTTATTTTTTGTCGAAAAAATACAAACATTTAGTGCCACATATTTGCAATTTCGTTAATTCAAGTGGCTTTACTCTTAAAGCTACAGCTCCACCCAGAGTTGGATGAGTCCTCAAATTTAGCCTTGAAGGATTTAAGGAGGATCCATGAAATGTGGCCAAAACTGCACAACAGCTAAAGGATGCTGTGCAAAAGTCTTGACTCATCTCTTATGATCACCTACCACTGAAGGAAAATGTCTGAACAGTTAGCAAAATATCTCATGACTAAATGGATGAACTACATCTACAACTTTTGGAGTGAACCTGATTTGATTAAGCACAAACACATCTATAACTCGGTCAATTTAATAGACATTGAGCTAAAATTAGGTGTGGTAGTAGCTGAGCGTTATCCTCAACACATACTTTGAAACTTCACTGGTAATTTTTAGCAAACCTCTCTGTCTGTTGGCAAAATATCTCTTAAATTACTGAATAGATTTCAGTGAAGCTCATAAAGTTGAAAGAACGTCTAATAATAATAAAAATAAAAAAAAACAAGATGGCAGCCATGGCTAATCCACCTCAGCCGGCTCAAACTGTTTAACAGATGTTGAGCTAAATCTTGTGTGGTTGTATTTGAGTGATCCTCGACACATACCGGTACTTCAAGGACCAGGGCGTCTCCCAGTATTGCACGAGATCACGAGAACTTACTTTTCAAAGTTCAGTCAAAGTGGCTGTCACCCCGTCCCTTCAGAATAAAAATAGTTTAGTTTAAAGCTCCGGCCTGAACGGTGGTGGGCAGTTTTTAAAACCTTACGTTGAACTTTGCACTCAATTTTCAGTCAAGTATTTGATCATTTTCAGAGGGATATTAAGTAAAACATTCAGGCAGTCAAGGATTAAACCAGTGGAAGGAACATCTTCTGCTTTGTCTCTTCTGTCAGGACGGTAACGGTTACATCGATGAGCAGGAGCTGGATGCTTTGCTGAAGGACCTCTGTGACAAGAAGAAAATGGTAACATCGATTTGCTCAGTTTGGATACTTTTTTCTTCTGCTGGCCAGAAATCTGAGTGAGCCTGAGAGTGTGTGTCTGGTCTGTGGCAGGACGTGGATCACATCGGGCTGGTGGATTACAAGAAGAGCATCATGGCTTTGGCTGACGGGGGGAAGCTGTACCGCACGGAGATGGAGATCGTCCTCTGCCGGGACTCCACGCTGTGACCTTCCTGCCCTGTTCATCCTCCTGCACTGCTTCCTGCCTCCAAATGCATGTGTGACCCCCTTCCCCCACAACACTTTTAAAGTGAAGACAAAAGTGCTCCTGAAAGCACAAAGTATACTGCTGGCCTCGCTGTTTTACCTATAACCTTATAAATTCATTTTTTTAACAACATCTAGCAAGACAAGAAAATATCGTCTTTATTTATTTGAAATCTTGTTTTGAATATGCATTTGTATTTTTAGCCACGTGTATTTTTAGCCTCTATTCATTCATTCCTTCATTCATTCAACCTTTATTTAAGCAGGTTAATCTCATTGAGCCTCGAGGACTCATTTACAAGAGAGACCTGTCTATAAACTAAAGAATGATGACAACAGCAACAGTAGATTTTCCTTGGACGAACATTCCTGTTTTGTAGCGTTGCTTTAGTTTCTTTATTTCTGTTTAATTTATTTATTAAGAGCTTGTTTCGTTTGATGAGGCTTGTACTGTTCAGTTAAAGATATTACCAAGAGAATGAATAAACATGACATGATAATCATTGGCCTGATTATTCATTTAAATTAAAGCATTTAAAAAAAACACAGCTGCTGCTGCAGGTAACACGCAGTTTAGATCTCATCTCCAGATGACCAGAATAAGAGCGTTTCCTACACAAAGTGCGCAAACATTACTTTCTTCACCAGCGTGCATGTAGAAAGAGCTTGTGCTGATCCATTTTTTATAGATGAGGGTCTCTGAGGACATGTGAGACTCTTCGTGAGCCATTTTGAGCTAAAGTGTATAAAATCAGGAGCAGCTGAGTAAAGAACAACAAAAAAATAGACCTAATGAAAGGCTTGTGTGACCCAAGATGAGAAACTGAAACACTAATCTGCTTTTAGTGACTGAAATGGGATTAAATCAATCAAGAGACGGGGATGTTTCTGTTATTTACAGCAAACCTCCATCCAAACACCCTCTTAAGGTTCATCTCCAACTTCCCCCTTGCTCAGTGTGATGGAACGTTCTACCTTCCATCAATTAATCATCAGCGCTTTCATATTTAATTAAACTCAGCACCCTTTACGTACACGTTGACTGGCCGCATGCGGCCCCTCAAAGCAAATGCTCAATTTCACACACATTTGGTCATGATCATGTGCACACACACTCGTACATATGCATGCAGTAAATACGCTCACAGAGATGCAGAGGGACACAGAGGGACTGTGGGCTGCGGACCAAGCTGTTAACAAGGGAGAAGATGATTTTATCTGCTCTGATTCCTCCACATACATCAGTCCCAGGCAGGCAGATGAGATTACTCGGCACACTGCACTGATCGTGGACACGGCTTCATTTCTTCTTGATGCAATGCTTATTAACTTTTGTTGCAGCATTAAATTAAAGTTAATATAATTATCACTTGTGTTTGACTGTTAACAATACAGTTCATGAACCATTGGAGAATTTTTATTGAAAGTAATGTTTGGATCCTGTCGAGATTCGTTGTAAATAATGCAGATTTTCACAAGGATGTGAAAGAATGGAAGATTTAATCAGGTTGAATCAGGTCCTCTCGATGGATTCTTCTTTGTTGAAACATTTCGTCTTTTATATAAAAAACTCAAAACGTTTCAACAAAGAAGAATCCGTCCAGAGGACCTGACTCCTGCCAGGATTTACTCATAAGACAAGATTAAAACCCAGTGGTGCGGACAGAATCTCAGAGGCCAGGAAGTAAACACTTTAATAATAATAAACAAAACAGCTGTCGTGGCAGCCAAAACACTCGCATGAACCAGGAACGAAAGAACACAGGGGAATACCAGATGATGTGGCGACAAAGGACAGACTGGCAGGGAGAGTATACAGTATATACACAGACAAGATAGGACGTAATTACAAACACCTGGGAACAATTAACTAGGGACACAGAGCAGGACTGGGAAACTAAACCTGAGACATGGAAATTAAACTAGGATGACAGGACTGGAGATTAAACTAAGAGTAAGTAAACATGGAGACTAAACTAGAAATATAGAACAGGACTGGAACAAGGGAAACTAATAAAACTAACATAGATCAGGAACTGACTGACAGGAAAACATCACAAGGAGAACAGACAAGGAAAGACCACAGGATGGAGCCATCCTTACAGTACCCCCCCTCAAGGACACCCCCAGGTGTCCCCAAGAAAAAACTCCCCCAAAAACCTAGGGCGGGCGGAGGGAGGAAACTGCAAGGATGGAGGGCACGAGGAAGACAAAGGGACACAAGGAAAACACAAGGGCATGAAACCAAAAACTGGTAGGACAAGGCCTGGGAGCAAACACACAAAAACTAAACTATGGAAACTAAAACATAACTAAACACAAAAGACTAGACCTAAAAACTGTGGAAACTAAACACAAAGACTAGACCAAAGACAAAAACTGGGGAAACAAACACAAAGACTAGACCTAAGAAAAGCTAAGGGAACCAAACACAAAGACTAAACCTAAAACTGTGGAAACTAAACACGAAGACTAGACCTAAGAAATCATCAAAAGATCAAAGAGGGTGACTAGGAGATCGACATCAGGCAATGGATGGTCGGGCGGGTGGCCGGGAGGCCGTCCATCGCCACGAGCAGTCCCGGCCGCCCATCACGACGAGCAGTCTCAGGGGGGCAGCCGGGAGGCCGTCCATCAGAGGTCACAAGCGAGGAGTTCGCATGCGGGCGGACTACAGGTGGCGAGGCAGCAGGCGGGCGGTCTCTAGGTGTTGAGTCAGCACGCGGGCGGCCTGCAGATGGTGAGTTAGCATGCCTGCCGTCAACGGGCGTCGAAACGTCAAGCAGGGAGATGGCTTCGGGCGTCGTCGAGTCGAGCAGGGAGATGGCTTTGGGCGTCGTCGAGTCGAGCAGGGAGATAGCTTCGGGCGTCATCGAGTCGAGTGCAGAGACGTCTACGGGCATCGAGACGAGGGAGGAGACGTCTGAAGGCGTCGAGACGAGCGTAGCGTCTTCTGCGAGTGTAGCGTCTTCTGCAAGCGTAGCGTCTTCTGCGAGCGTAGCGTCTTCTGCGAGCCTAGAGACGTCTGGAGGCGTCGAGACAAGCGTTGAGACGTCTGGAGGCGTCGAGACAAGCGCTGAGACGTCTGGAGGCGTCGAGACAAGCGTTGAGACGTCTGGAGGCGTCGAGACGTCTGGCGTTGAGACGTCTGGAGGCGTCGAGACGTCTGGCGTTGAGACGTCTGGAGGCGTCGAGACGTCTGGCGTTGAGACGTCTGGAGGCGTTGAGAAGTCTGGCGTAGGAGATGTCTGGAGGCGTCGAGACGTCTGGCGTTGAGACGTCTGGAGGCGTCGAGACGTCTGGCGTCGAGACGTCTGGCGTTGAGACGTCTGGAGGCATTGAGAAGTCTGGCGTAGGAGACGTCTGGAGGCGTTGAGACGTTTGGAGGCGTCGAGACGTCTGGAGGCGTCGAGACGTCTGGCGTTGAGACGTCTGGCGTCGAGACATCTGGCATCGAGATGTCTGGCATTGAGACGTCTGCTTCTTCGGCGGCTGGTTCAGCAGACGTAGGGACATGAAGTGAGGTGACGTCTACAGGCGCAGAGACATCAGCGGTGCGAAGACCCTCTGTTGACATGGAGGCGTCTACGGTGTGAAGACCCTCTGTTGATGTGGAGGCGTCTGCGGTGCGAAGACCCTCTGTTGACGTGGAGGTGTCTGCGGTGCTGGGACCCTCTGTAGAGGCGTCTGCTGTGCTGGGACTATCCGTAGAGGTAGAGGCGTCTTTGGTCAAGGCTGGATCTTCGTCGGTTGAGGCTGGATCTTCGTCGGTCAAGGCTGGGTCTTCGTCGGTCGAGGCTGGGTCTTCGTCGGTCGTCGAAGAGCCAGAACTAGGAGCCGGAGAGCCAGGAGCCGAAGGACCAGGAGCCGAAGGACCAGGAGCCGAAGTATCAGGAGCCAAAGTATCAGGAGCCGAAGAGCCTGCAGCTGACGAGCCGGGTAAGGAGCCTGCAGCCGAAGAGCCGGGCGAGGAGTCTGCAGCAGGCGAGGAGTCCATCATCGTGTCTGTAGCAGGCGAATCAGCCGAAGAGTCACAGAGCCAAGAGCCGAAGAACCATGAGACGATAGACTAGGAGCAGGAACAGGAGCTGAAGAGTCCGTAGCCGAATATTTGTGTGAGGTGTCTGCAGCCAAAGAGTCAACAGGACCTCTCTGTCATCGATCTCTGCCACGGCGGCGACAGCGCAGTCCGGGACCAGACCGAGAACCCTCTTTCGGTTCAGGACTTTCCATAGCACAGGGGAAGTGAGGAGCATCTTCCAGGACCCCCTCAGAGCAGGACTCTGTAAGCGCTGAAGAGTCAGCCAGTTCAGGGCTTGCTGCTGCTGCTGCTGTATGTTCAAGGGTGGATGCTGTTGCATGTTCAGGGCTGAATGCTGTTGCTGCTGCATGTTCAGGGCTGATACTGATGCTGCTGCATGTTCAGGGCTGAATCCTGCTGCTGCTGTTGCATGTTCAGGGCTGGATACTGCTGCTACTGCATGTTCAGGGCTGGATACTGTTGCTGCTGCATGTTCAGGGCTGGATGATTTTAGAGTCCTTATTTCAATTAAAAACTGTTCATATTCTAGAAGCTGGGTCAGACCGGGTTGAGATAAAACAAACTTTTCAGCAAGGGAAACCACAACATCAAAACAGTCCGGGTTATTTTTAGCAGAGGTGATTAAATTCAGTAAAGTCCGGTTTATTTGGGCAATTTCACTGAGCTGAAGTTGATGTGTGTTAGAATGTGACAAAGGAACGTTTCTAGGTGGAGGTGAGGTATCTGGGATATTTATCACCCCTGACGGCTCTCCCGGGGTGACCTCTGCTGGAAAGACTGAATATTGTACTGTTGACTGACCTGTGAGCTTGCCTCCCTTCATCTGATCTCTGGATGAATGGGAAGAAGAGTGAGCGTGATGAGACCCGCCCCCGTGGAGATGCTGTGACCGGTTTAACCGGACTGAGCAGGAGCAGCTGCGAGCGACAGTGAGGTGTTGGTCACCCTCACCAGAAACCTAGGAGGTGAGGCAATGGAACTCGCCCTCACTGGAGCGCTGGAGTTACAACCAAAAAAACTCGGGTTTGCTGGACCGAGTCTGATCAGCTGACCATGATGGAGGTGTGGTTGACTGCTTCCGGGTCTTCCTTTTGCCACTCTTACGGCGGTGTTGTTGCTGAGGAGAAAAAACAAGGAACTCGTCTTCGGCGTCCTCCCCGGACATCCATCTCGAGACGAGCAGTACTGAGCATGAGGAGGGATTGGACTCATGGGTCGGGTGGCCCATCCGGAACCGAGATTTTTTCTCCTGTTCGAGGACCAGAAGGGGAGAAGGCAGAATTTCCACTTCCTGGCAGAAATCTTTGTGTGCCGACACGGGTCGAACCTGGAATCCACCACAATGGAAAACGGTCTCATCCATCCACGTGGACTCGAGAGGACAGGTAGGAGAATAGTTCTGTCAGCTAGGCTTTTTTGATGGTTGCCGCATACTGTCAGGATTTACTCAGAAGACAAGATTAAAACCCAGTGGTGCAGACAGAATCTCAGAGGCCAGGAAGTTATATAAAATAAACACTTTAATAATAATAAACAAAACAGCTGTCGTGGCAGCCAAAACACTCACATGAACCAGGAATGAGAGAACATAGGGGAATACCAGACAATGTGGCGACAAAGGACAGACTGGCAGGCAGAGCAGGCTTCTATTTCCGACACTTGGCAAAGCAGGTCGCTTCTCTTTCTGCTCCTCTTCTCCCTAAGTTTTCCTCCTCCCTGCTTTTGCATTTTTGTCTCGTCTGTAACTCTTCAGTGCTCACTCGAACCAATTTGAAATGGATTTAATTGCGTGGGCTGTTTCCTCTATCAATAAATTTTTTTCCACGAAGCGCTCCGGACCAGGAGAACCGGCGTGCCCCCTCGACACGCATGCGGTGGGCTACATTATGGACTTGTGGGGCGAGTGGAAGTTAATGTGTCTGACCGTTCTTTCTGTCGAAGACGTGGAAGATTTGTGGATTATTGGAATATTGGTGGCAGCTGCTCTGCTTTTTGGCATTGGCAGAGGTTTCTGCTACTGGAAGCTGAGGGAGACTGCCGCGGCGATCAACGCGCTGGCGAAACTTCCTGCTCAACAAGATTCTTTGATCCGGGCTATGACCTCAACGACCCAGCTGTTGTTCGAGCTGAATCGCACGATGGGAGCAGTGGTGGACAGCCGCGGACCTGCAGTGCGTTTTGGGACTCGTTTACAGCCGTCCGGGCTTCATCAGGGCACAGATGGGGATTTGTAGCTCGGAACCTCACATGATTCGGCGATTTGGACCTAGACAGCACCTGGACTTCAAGGCTGCAGTCAAAGTACACTGTAGCCTGGCCTGAAAATAAATAAAGCAACTAATCGGGACTCAGAGCAACCTTGAAAAGAGGCTGACTGCAAACTTCTCCTGGAGTCGAAAGCTGTTGAAAACTGTCGCTGCCCCCCTCCCCCCAGAGGTCTCTGTGTGCATTCAGATGGAGCCGAGCTGAGGCCATCTGCAGACTGTGCTTATCTGAAATGATTACTCACGGACTATCTCCCTGCTTGCCATCAAATGCAACATGTCTTTGTCTTTATCCGTGCTGAAGCTGGTAGAGTTTTTTTGACTTTATCATAGAGTGTCCTAAGACAAAATGTGATAGATTCTTTTTTGAATACCAATGATTATCCGACTGTATGTT
Source organism: Garcialebias charrua (assembly GCA_038048925.1). Classification (NCBI taxonomy): domain Eukaryota; kingdom Metazoa; phylum Chordata; class Actinopteri; order Cyprinodontiformes; family Rivulidae; genus Garcialebias; species Garcialebias charrua. The sequence continues at coordinate 39,822 of JBBPBX010001782.1, read as the reverse complement.
CCTTTTTCCATATCTGATTGTTGGTGGCGCAGTTTTATACTGCTGCGGCTTCCGTGCGTACGTCCCTCATCGGATGGTGCGCGCGCCAATTGCAAAACTTTGTACCTTGGTGCAAATATGCCAATAAAGATATATTCTATTCTATTCTATACACAGACAAGATAGGACGTAATTACAAACACCTGGGAACAATTAACTAGGGACACAGAGCAGGACTGGGAAACTAAACCTGAGACATGGAAATTAAACTAGGATGACAGGACTGGAGATTAAACTAAGAGTAAGTAAATATGGAGACTAGGAATATAGAACAGGACTGGAACAAGGGAAACTAATAAAACTAACATAGATCAGGAACTGACTGACAGGAAAACATCACAAGGAGAACAGACAAGGAAAGACCACAGGATGGAGCCATCCTTACAACTCCCACTGGTTAGATTTATCTACCTGGATTATTGAGCAGCATCAGGACAATGGAAGATTTGTTAAACAAAATTCAAACCAAAAAGCTGACAGAAATATACGAAGGAACCAAAGTGACAAGAAGTCCACATGAAGTGGGCAGCAGAACAAGCGGTAAATGTTCAGGAGGAATGAGAGAGTGGTAACAGCTGAGGCTGATGAACACGAGGAGCAGGTGTGATCGGTTACCTGAAGGTAAGAACGACTCACAGAAACACTGAGGAACAAATCGAACTAAACACGAGGAATCTCCCCCAGAAAATTTGGAACAAGAAATGCCATTTCCTGCATTTTGGTGTATTTTAACAGGTTGTTAAATTTTAAAAACAGGTCTCTAAATGAGTCCTCGAGGCTCAGTGAGACTAACAGCCTGTACAAATAAATGTTGAATTGTGAGCAGTCCTACCCACACACATACACATACACACACACACTGTCCAACCTGAACTCTTCTCAGCTGAATTCAGTCCTGCGCGTTGTTCTGCTCAAATCTCTATTACCACTTCCTTCAGGTGCTTCAATTCTCTGTTGTCCAGCTACGGACAATCCATCCATTTATTTTAGATAATAAACTGGACCGTCTTTTCAACATTTTGATCACTCATCAAACATTTCACTCGTTTTTTTTTTTTTTTTTGATGTAAGCTTTTTTATTTATTATATCTCTGAAAAGTATGCAGGAGTTCAGGCACGTTGTGCGCACTCTGCGGAGCTGTCTGGAGACGCTTGTGCGTAAAACGCGCACTGTCTCAAGGCGCACAGCTCAGTGGTGTAGTCTACATTTTTGTAGTGGGCATACCGTGCTTAGAAACCAAAGTACACTGGTTAGTAAAATGTAATAGTCAAATTATTTGGATTTTTAAACATATTGAACAGTTCCAAATTTCTCTGATACTTATATTTGAATAAATGAACAACAAACTTTGTACAAAAGCTGGCTTTGTATTAAAAACATGTTATAGAATTTATAAAACAGTATCAAAGAAAAGCACTGCACACCAATAGATTGTTACAGAAGTGTTTAACTGTCATTTAACGTATTGTAATGACGCCAACACTGCAGACGGAGTCCAGCCAACGGGGTTTATTCAGAAACAGGGACGAGCTGCTATTACCGAGGCTGCAGCTCACGCCTTAACAGAAAACGCGGTACACACGCGAGCGAACACACTAGCTGCCTGCTAACAACAACACACACACAGAGACGCTTCTTCTTCGTCTCTCTTTTCCCGGTCCCTCCTCCCTGCTCCTACCCCTCTCCTGCCCCCACGACCAGTCCAACACATGAGGGCGGGGGACAACAGAATCACAACAGCTCAACAGAACACAGTACATGTATAACTGAACAAATACACAGAAATACTTGGACCCAAAGCAGAACCAAACACAGGGTCGTTACACTACCCCCCCACTACTGAGTCCCTCGCCCACGAGGGGACAAACAAAGTCATCGAACCGTCTTGGAGCCCTCCTCGTCTTGTCGTGGGCGAGCTCCCAGCAGAGCGCTCCCGACTCTGCGGCTGGGACCTCATTCGACGGCAGTGATAAAACTTCTGGGGACGTTGGCGGACACACCCGAGACCCCGACCATTGGCCTTCTGGGGGCTGCGGTGCATAGGGGGCCAACCTGTCCCTGTGCAGAGCTACTCTTCTCCTGTTTTGGGGCATCTGCACTCTGTAGACCACCTCCCCCAGGCGCTCCAACACTCTGCAGGGACCCACCCACTGACTGAC
>JBBPBX010001782.1:0-31504 GCA_038048925.1 Garcialebias charrua | reverse complement strand
AAACACCCGCACTCTTGCAATATTCTAAACAATGTTTCTAAACTCTAAACACTTTAAAAGAGCACAAAATTTCATGATTTCAGCTCCTTGCCTCCTCTGCTCATTGCCAACTGCAAGCGCTCTTGGCCCCGCCCACTTCTCCACTCTGCAGGGAGAACAGCTGATCAGCTGCAGCAGGAAGTTTATCCTGCAGTGTGGGCTGCACAAAGATGCAGGAGGTGCTGAATCATTTAAAATAATTTATTTTAAATAAAAATTCCATGCCAATCGTGCGGCTCATCCATCAATCAGCCAGGTGTGTGTCATGTCCAATCTTATTTTGAAAAACCATGATAGAGGGAGTAAATAAATAAATGAAATAAATGATCCTGTATTTCCTTTCCTTTAATTTCAGTTTGTTTAAAACTCATCTAAAGCACCAAGCCAATGTAAAGCAGATGAATTGAGTGCCCATCAAGTATTTTAAGTAAACTTGATGTCATGAAGCCAACTCTGCTACAGCAAACACAGAGTTAAACCCAGCTTTGGCTCACAAATGACATATATAAAGAATAAACAAAAATAAAATAAATAAAATGTGATATGTGCTGCTTTGAATCATGTCGCCGTGTCAGCAGTTTGCTTTACAACGACACACAAACCCAAATCCTCGAGGAGTTACTGCAGTATCAAATGTATAAAGTACACACATGCATTATACTTGTACACAGAAAAACGTGTTTCTAAAGCCTCCGAGCAGCGACAGATTACTCAGCATTAAACTCAGAAACACGTCTCCTGTCAGTTGGATGCCTCTGCTCTGTTTGCTCTGCGGTCTAAATATTAAACTGTCATCCTTTTTCTCCCAGCTGGAGTTTTACCAGAAAAATAATGATTTCAGCTCTGAGGTCAGGATGAACTGCTTTAGACTGAAGCCTCCTGCATGCCTCCTCTATGGGAAATCATGGATTTGTTGAACATCTTTCATATCTTCTGCACGCAGAGCCACACGTGAGCCGAAATTTGTGCAGCTGCATGCACATGCTTCTGTTTAAAAGAGAGAAAGTGTTTAATTACTGCACGCTCGTTCGTCTGTACCGCCTCCCCAGAGAAAGCTTTAAGGTTTTGGAGGTTTAAACAAAAACACATAACTATCATCATTTGGTGATTTTATTTTTATTTTTTATTTCAGAGCCCAAATGACAGGCTAATTACTCAACCATGTTTTAGACTAAGATCATCTTATCTTGAGAATGGACAAAATTATAGCTGTTTGTCAAACCATGCAAATGTACACAATCTTTAGAATCTGAGCTCTGTTGTGGGTGACTCTCAGCTACTACCACACCACATTTTAGCTCAATATATTTTTAATTCACTGAGCTGCAGCCATTTTTGTGTTGGTTAATGGTGATTATGGTAGCTGTCCGGCCATACTGAATTAAATTGACTCCAGTGGTGTAGATATGAGATATTTTGCTAACAGACACACAAACAGGTGCAAAAGCATTGCATTACGGTGGCAGGCAATAAATGTTGAATGCTACTTAAAGATAACCGGCTTTTCAACAATTTGTAAATATTTCTGATCTCACTTATTTTGTTGGTAAATAAAATTGAGTTTTGTGATATGAAATGCAAACTAATTCTCCATTGTGAAAATATGTTTTTCTGAATGTGAAATTCCTCATTAGCACCTCAGAGGTGAACAGACACAAAGGGAATAAGATCAGAAAGTGTAACTGTGTTTATTTCTGTGAGACAATATTGCCCTCAGGTGGACTGTCAAACAGATGCTGCTGCATGAGGATGAAATTAAGCTTCAGATAAAGATGTAGCAAAAAACCTAAGCTTGTTGCTAGTTCATTTTTAATTTTATAGTCTTTCCATTTGGAATGTTTTGGTAATGTCTCACGGTTTTACTCACAATGACCTGATGCAGTTTTAACATGTAAGCAGCTGGAGTTACATAATGTTGAAATGGATGACCCAGTGAACTCAATGTGTTGGAAAACAGCCTCCACTCCATCAGATGGCTTTTATCCTGAAGATTGCACGGCTGTTGTGTGGATTTTATGTGTTTCTCTGTGTGTGCATGTGTCATTGTGTGTTTACGCTCTCATTGGCTGCCCTAAGCATGCCACACTATTTTGGGGATTACAATAATACATTATAATCTCACGCATTCTAATGTGTGTGTTTGAAAGGAAACTTTTTTTTAAATACAAAGTATTACAGAAAACATAAATAAAACAAAGTTGTGAAGATGAGAAGCACAATGAGACAGTAAAGAGATGAGAAATACAATGAGAATGGTATAAGTGCTGCTAGTATTGTGGTGTCTTAAAAAATGAAGGGAAATATTTTCAATAGGGTTTTTCAATAGGGGGTAAAATATTCATAAAATCCACCAACCTTTTGGAATGTTATGGAATGCATTAACTCGGGTCAGTTTTAAGCTTTCAAAGTGGTTTGGACGTGCACTTACATGTGTGTACAGTATTTAAGAGTTATTACTCTAAATGTTCATGGCAAATCCTGTGAACTAAACCCTTATTGTTATTGATTTCTTATGACTCAGCATCTTAACATGTGCAAATAGATTTGCCACTTTTTTTTATTGTTTTCTTTTTTGTCATTTTAATTTGTTCCTTGATATTTTAAATATTGTAATGTTAACAGTGGTGGGATGTAACTAAGTACAATTACTTTGTTACTGTACTTAAGCACATTTTTCATGTATCTGCACTTTACTTAAGTAGAATTAAAAATGGGTACATTTACTTTTACTCCACTACATTTTACATGAAGTATCTACTACACTACATTTCTATAATGTGTTGAGTTACAAGTTACATTCACGTTGCAGCTTTTTGTCGTTAGTTTGAAAGTAACTGATGTCGCGAGAGGAGTTGGTCCATTGAATCACTGCAAAGTGGGCAGGTAAAATTAGATCCACCTTCAAGAAGAGCTGGACCAATGATGTATATTCTAGTACCGTATATACGTCATTGGGAGCACCCACAGCACCACTAACACATCCAAAATGGATTCCACTGTGGATAGGTAGCCAGAAGATACACAACACCCATGGCCTTATTGAAAGACTATTGAAATATTATTGAAAGTCTATTGAAAGACTGTTCAGTACAGCAGGACAGATTCTCTCTCCCAAAAGAACCAGGCTGGACTCAAAAAACTTTGAAAACCAACTTCTTCTGAATTTGAACAAGAAATTCTTGCTGCAATATTAAAATGTGTCAGTTCATGGGATATTAAGAGATGGGAGTGGGCCCCTCACATACAGTGAGTAATCTGCCTACAGATGTCGTTTTTGTGTTATATTGTGTGAGTTGTTCAATGTTTAAAACATGTTCAGTAAATTGAGTTCGTATTTTACTTATGGTTTGGTTATTTATAGTTAAACAGAGTGTGTGTGAGATGACCACAGTGTGTATTAAAAGTTCAGCAATTAGGAATAGTTAACATTTAGTCTAATGCTAAATATAAGAATCTAGGAGGCCCTTACCTACAGACAGAGGGTAAAGGTGGGCTACATAAATGGCTACATAATGGCTAGCCACAAATGGCTACATAACTCCCCAAATGTCTCGACACTCGGGTCTACGTTTCAAAAATAGTGTCAGGAAGTTAAAATATTGTTCATTATTGACCATTACAACTAGACAGTATTTTAACTAGAGTTGATGACAAACTGGAGTTGAAATCGGGAATCGGGAAAACGGACGTTAAACGAAGATAGATAGATAGATACAACTTTTACTTAAATGTGTTTACTGCAGTTAAAATGACACGTTGGTTTTCTTTGTGTTAAATAAAAACTTTCAAAGGTTTAATCATTCCTTATGATTCTTATTTTTTAATGACATTTAAAACTCTGCATGTCATCCCTGAAATTCTGATGCACAGAATCACAAGTCCAAGTGTGAACTGTGTCACAGAGTAAACACAATAAAAACATGTATTATCTGCAGCATTGTTCATTAAAATGACTCAACATTATTAATGTATTACAGAAAATATACATACAGTAGGCACACAATGATACTGTGGACCATTGCATTAGTTAATACATTTAGCAAGTACATTTATTTTAATACTTTAAGTATTTTTAGCAAGTATTTTAAGGAAAAACATTAATGTGGTACTTCTACTTTTACTAGATTTTGTCTGTTTATTTGTTTGAGTACTTTCTCCACCACTGAATGTTAAAGATTTCATCTTCTTTCTGCTCCTTTCATTTTATCCTACTTGTATTCTTGTATCTGATGAAACTGTCTTGTATTGTTCTTTTTAAATGAATGAATAAACATCAAATCAAATCAAATCAAAATGTTAATAATTTCATTGTTTTTGTTCTGCGTGATGACGTCAGCGCGTAAAAACGTACGTAATCGTTCCGTGCTCGCGCTCGGCTGCCCTTCACATCCTAGGCTCCACTCCCAACTGCAGCAGCAAACATGGCCCTGCTGAAGTCCAACAAGGTGATCTCCAGCCTGGGGAACATTTCTCCGGTTCTGGGAGTCCTGTCCACCCGTTACAGGTGACCACCCGCATTTCTTTAAACCGGAAGCCAGCCATGTTCACCATGGAACGGTGTGTGTGTTTTAGCCGTTAAGCTAGCACAAGATGCAGACTCTAATACTTTACCTGGTTCTGTCAGCCCGGTGTTTTATGGAGTAACTTAGTAGTTGTTCATTAGTTAGTGAAGTCTTACCAGCTGGTTAATTAATGACAGACGGACACAGGGGTCAAATGGTTTCAGCAGGCCGCGGAGTGTGCTGTCGGCTTAGGTTAGCATCAGCAACCATAGCGTGGTAGTGTAGATTAGTAGTCTTTATTATATTCGGAATTTTAGTTTTATGTTTCAGCAATCTAAATTCGTTCCCGTCAAAGTGTTTGTAGCTTAACCAGTCTATTAGCAGATAACTCACATTAGAGGGCAAACCGTGTTGCTACAGACGCTTCTTCTTGTCACGTTGATGCAGCTCACCTGACCTCGCCAGTGTGTGTGTGTGTGGAAAAACATCTCAACCTGAGACAATTATAATGGAATAAAATCGTGGGTTAATTTAGTCCTTATATTTTAAACTATTTCAACCCTTTAATAATGTACGATTTCCATAACTGTATTAGTAAATTTCACTTGGTTTTGAGCATTGCAACTTGTCCATGTAGGATGAATCGAGCGTGTTGATTGGCTGCTGTAAATCCATTCTGTGTGCTGATTGGCTGACGACTCCTTCACCTAGTCGCTGATTGGCTAATTACGAGCTGCGCTGGAGAGCCTTGTGTCCTTTCAATGTCTGCTTGGAGGGCAAATTTATGTCTTCTGTTTTGCATGTCTGACTTTGTAGTGTTTCATTGCAGTTTTATTCATGACTCTTTAAGCCCCCACACTCTGTTCTTATAGGGTATATCCATGAGCTCATTTATTAGTTAGTAATATTTTAGTTTCAGTCTATCTCGTTGAAATATACCTGTGTGCATCACCTGCTGCCTGCCTGTTTTTAAATGTGGCATCTCTTAACAGATTAAAAAGACAAACTGTCCTGTCCTGTGTCCTACCAGAAGGCCTTTGGTCCAGTGATCGCTGATACCAGCCAGTCTGGGATGTTTAAACAAACAGCTGTTCAAAGTTTGACTACAAACTCGCTGCAAAAGAGCAAATCTACTGAAATCAAAATGCCCTCTTTTAGGGAGATTTACCGTAGTTGCTATGATTGAGGAATACAGGATAGTTGTAAGTTAATAGCACAACAAAAGAATACTGTACAAACATCTTTTTTCTGTATCCTAGTTGTTTGCATGCATGCATAAAGTACATTTGATGTTTTACACTGTTAAGAAACTAAATTTTACATTATTTGGCACATTGTTATAGGAACCTATTTTGTTAATACACACAAACATTTCATTCATCCTTGTACAGTATATGTAAAAAAACAGGAAAATATGTGGTGCACAAATTTTATATTCTTACAAAATACAATTTTACTAAAATTAAACACTGCCTTTAGGTTTAGCAATATTTGTATTTTACAAACTAGCTTTGTTAAATTCGTTAGCACTTTAAATAATTCTTTTGCATGTCAAACCTCTAGTTGTAACGTTGTTCTCTTTGATTTTCATGTACCGGTAATAAATACACGCTACTTATTACTCGCAACATAAATTATTCTGTGTATTAATATCCAAGAGTCTGATACTTTTGCCCTTTATGAAGTGTTTGGTCCTAAATTTAGCTGCAAAGTTTGGATGGTTGTTTTGAACCTGAGACGTGACAAGTTGGTGAGAGGAGTGCAGTTAATGTCAGAACATACAACAAACTTTCATTTGCAGTACTGTAATGCATCAAACAGCCTAAATGTTTTCCTTAAGCCCACATCTCTGTAGTTTTCACTATAATTTACGAACAGTCGCTGCCTACAATGCTGCCATGATGTTTTATGATGCACTTCAGAAGGGTCAGCAGGTCAGACTGATTCATATGACATTAAAAACTTTAACCCTTATGGTATTTATTTGAATTAAAGTTGGTACACATGAGTTATTTTAAAAGTTTTGGTAAGAAATGCTTAAATTAGTAACTTTTAAAACCCCAAGATGTTTTAAATCTAAATTAAATATTATAAATGTACTGTTTTGACAAAGTAAGTTTAGCAAAGCTTTCTAAGATGCTAATTTATGATTTTCAGGATGAAACTATATATAATACAAAATACAACAATATAATCTAATAAGAGAAAATTAGAGGAATATAGGAGAAAAGAATAAAAACCGTTTTTAAGCTTCATGCCTAAAAATAACTTGAATAGAAATGCAGCTAAAAGCTCATCTAAAGGAAATAGCATACATGATAAGTACTGTAGTTATAGATTTAGAAAATGGTCACCTTTTAAAACTTCCACTCTGTTCATATAGATGTTGCAATGTCTTACACCAATCCTACAATTCCTCAGTGGTATTAATTTATCTTGTCAGCAGTCATTGTAACACTGCGGTACCTGTTGTGTGAATAATTACCGAGTGAATGTGAGAATAAAAAAACAACAACTCCACTTTAGATCCAGATTAGCTGGATTTCTTGTTTTCAGACTTTGAAACTTCTAATTGGACTGAATTTCTCTACAGAGCTGAAAAAGTGTCCGATTGCATGCAGACAGCTTCCAACTGTTGTTCATAGCCTCTTCATCAGTAATAGAGTTTGTATGTTGTTGTTTTTTGGGGGGTTTTGAGTTTGAGTTTAACTTTATTGAATGTAGTATAATAAAATAATAAAGCTGTATAAAAAGAAAATAAATTTAAAACAAAAGCAAGCAGAAAAAACAACAGTAGTAAAGTACTGTATATATATATTTTTGCAGCTCATGGTGGGCTGGAGTTCAGATGGGTCCCCCTGATCCCATCCTGGGGGTGACTGAGGCCTTCAAGAGGGACACCAACCCCAAGAAGATGAACCTGGGAGTGGGAGCCTACAGAGATGACCAGGGAAAGCCGTTTGTGCTCAGCTGTGTTCGCAAGGTAACTGTAAAACAATAAAAACTAGAATCTGTTCCGTTGTTCTCATGTCAGTCACATGCACAATGTTTTAATAACCTTATTGTTTAGTTGTTGTTTTTTTTACATCAAGCACTTTGGACACTTAATAAGGCACTGATGTGGATTTTTTAAATTTTTTTATTTTTTACAAAATAAGCAAATATATCCACCTTATTCCTATGCCCCATGACGCTTTGCGCGAAATGTGCACACGACTTCCGGTTGACCGGAAACACCGTTTGTTTACATGCGAGTAATACAGTTGAAGACAGTCCAAACTTTGTTGTTTTAGTTCATTAAAAATGTGGGAACACCACTCGTTTTGTTAAAAGAGGAGGGACAAATAAAAAGAAATAACAGATGTGACCTGATCGCGCTGACATAATTTAAAAATACATAAATAGCGAACGCGTTTGCTCCGGCCTCTCGGCTAAGGTTTGTTAGCAGCTATCTCGGCTAAAAATACCGGTCGCATCTGAGATCTATCGTTTTAAGACAGTAAATCTTCCAAAACTCTCATTAATATCCCTCCCCGAATAAAAAGAAATAACAGATGTGACCTGATCGCGCTGACATAATTTAAAAATACATAAATAGCGAACGCGTTTGCTCCGGCCTCTCGGCTAAGGTTTATTAGCAGCTATCTCGGCTAAAAGTACCTGTCGCGTCTGAGATCTATCGTTTTAAGACAGTAAATCTTCCAAAACTCTCATTAATAAACCCTCCCCGAATAAAAAGATGTTACCTGATCGCGCAGACATAATTTAAAAATACATAAATAGCGAACGCGTTTGCTCCGGCCTCTCGGCTAAGGTTTATTAGCAGCTATCTCGGCTAAAAATACCGGTCGCGCCTGACATATATCATTTTAAGACAGTAAATCATCCAAAACTCTCATTAATAAACCCTCCCTGAATAAAAAGAAATTACAGATGTTACCTGATCGCGCAGACACAGCCATAGAGAAGGATGCAGGAACACTCTTTCTTTGTTTTGGGTCCGTGTTGAAAACACTGTTGTTTTAGCCAAAGATTTAGCTTGGTCCGGTTGTTGGTGCAGCCGCGAACAGCACAGCAGGTACCTGAACCCCGGTAGGACATTTCAGTAAACGTTCCGTTTAAACAAAAGCTGTGTTTGCTCCGATAAAATGAATGAAAATAACTTTCAAAAACACCCGCGATCCATACTCCGCCTATGGAATACAGGCACTTCCGGTGTCGGACAGGAAGTACAATGCACATTCGCTTCTACAGTGACACCCTCAAGAATATTGTGGATACAGTTGAAGACTGTCCAAACTTTGTTGTTTTAGTTAATTAAAAATGTGGGAACACCACTCGTTTTGTTAAAAGAGGAGGGACAAATAAAAAGAAATAACAGATGTGACCTGATCGCGCAGACATAATTTAAATAGCGAACGCGTTTGCTCCGGCCTCTCGGCTAAGGTTTATTAGCAGCTATCTCGGCTAAAAGTACCTGTCGCGTCTGAGATCTATCGTTTTAAGACAGTAAATCTTCCAAAACTCTCATTAATATCCCTCCCCGAATAAAAAGAAATAACAGATGTGACCTGATCGCGCTGACATAATTTAAAAATACATAAATAGCGAACGCGTTTGCTCCGGCCTCTCGGCTAAGGTTTATTAGCAGCTATCTCGGCTAAAAGTACCTGTCGCGTCTGAGATCTATCGTTTTAAGACAGTAAATCTTCCAAAACTCTCATTAATAAACCCTCCCCGAATAAAAAGATGTTACCTGATCGCGCAGACATAATTTAAAACTACATAAATAGCGAACGCGTTTGCTCCGGCCTCTCGGCTAAGGTTTATTAGCAGCTATCTCGGCTAAAAATACCGGTCGCGCCTGACATATATCATTTTAAGACAGTAAATCATCCAAAACTCTCATTAATAAACCCTCCCTGAATAAAAAGAAATTAGATGTTACCTGATCGCGCAGACACAGCCATAGAGTAGGATGCAGGAACACTCTTTCTTTGTTTTGGGTCCGTGTTGAAAACACTGTTGTTTTAGCCAAAGATTTAGCTTGGTCCGGTTGTTGGTGCAGCCGCGAACAGCACAGCAGGTACCTGAACCCCGGTAGGACATTTCAGTAAACGTTCCGTTTAAACAAAAGCTGTGTTTGCTCCGATAAAATGAATGAAAATAACTTTCAAAAACACCCGCGATCCATACTCCGCCTATGGAATACAGGCACTTCCGGTGTCGGACAGGAAGTACAATGCACATTCGCTTCTACAGTGACACCCTCAAGAATATTGTGGATAGAAATGTATTCATGAGACAGGAAGTTAGATTTTTATTTTTTATCTTCACTGAGTCACCAAAGTCAAAAAAGATGAGCAGTAGTTTCGGTATCATGAAGCAAAAAAATTGAATAAGAATTTCCAGCCGATAACAGTTAAGAATGTTTTTGTGTGTTTTATACCTTTTACCAAAACGGCGTCTATTCAAATCCCATTTTTTTCTTCCCTCCCTTCTTCTCAGGCAGAAGCTTTGATTGCATCCAAACAACTGGATAAGGAGTATCTCGGCATTGTTGGTCTGGCTGAATTTAACAAGTCCTGCGCTCAGCTGGCGCTTGGTGCAGACAATGAGGTCTTGAAGAGCGGCAGGGTGAGTTGGGACTGTTGGCAAATTCAGTGTAAAAACGTTTTTTTTAACTGGTTGAAGTGCGAATGATTCCAGTGATATTATTTCTCCCAACAGAGCGTCACTGTTCAAACTATCTCAGGAACTGGATCTTTGCGTGTTGGGGCCAACTTTCTGGTGAGTGTTGCTTTTATTGGTCATTTAAGATGATTAAGAAATACAGCTTTAGGGTTCAGCTGTTTTTATAAATATATCTTTATTTGTCACAGGCTCGATTCCATGCAGGCCCACTTGATGTGTACCTGCCCAAACCTTCCTGGGGAAACCACACACCCATCTTCAGAGACGCTGGCATGCAGCTGAAAGGATACAGATATTACGAACCCTCCACCTGTGGCTTCGACTTTAAAGGAGCTCTGGAAGACATTTCTGTAAGACTCGGGGCAGGGAGCGTCTTGTAGAGAGCTAGAGATATTCAAGACCACGTCTTTAAAGGTCCACTCACATCATCTTACAAATGTGCATGAAATGATAGAAGATATATATATTTTATCATTCCACTATGTTCGTTTTTGCAAACAAAATGATAAATTAATGAAAATTCCTTCCAAACTGAGTCTAAAATTAAAAACCGCTTTTCTCTCTGAAAATTCCGACTACAAGCGAATGCAACATTTGTGACGTAGCAAGGAGAACATCTTTAGAACGCCCCATATAAATATTCATGGCGAACAAGAAATAAAACAACAAAATTATCAATCTAAGTTAAGATTTGAGCTATTTGTCTTCAGTTTTGGAAGCAGGAGGTTAGGTGAGCAGAAACAGCAGGTTCTAACGCCAAAAATACACTACACGCGGCTCCGCCCCGCTCCGCAGGACGCAGCTGAGCGAGTCCAATTTCCATTACCTGCGCTCAGCTCAGGTCCGACTGGATGCGCCGCTCCGAGACGCATGCGCGGGAATTGCGAGATCGCGCGATAAATCAAGTGATAAATAAGTAAGTCAGAACAAAACAATTCACTCGGTGGAAGAAAGAGAACAACTGTAGAGACTGCTGCCTTGATCTTCTCTCGTAAATGAGCTACAGGACATGGTTTGAGCAACAGGAAGTGATGTATTACATTTCAGAATAAAATACTTTATTTATTTCTTGTATTTCTTTTTATTTCTTGTATTGCGTTTGTAGGCGTAGTCATAAATGATAGTTTGACAGCATTTTTGTACAAATAAATCCGTATAGAGCTAGGATTAGTCCGCCCGTGGTGATTTTATTTTGTAAATACGGAAGTTGTGCTCGTTCCTTTTCCTGTTGGTGCGACGTAATCTTCAAAAGTTGACTCCGGCACAGCTCCGGCGTCCGGCAGAAATAGAAAAATTTCTAATTTTGACGGACTGCCGTCCGCTCTCCGCTGCTCGCCGCCGCCGTGTGGAGCCAGTGTAAATTCTGTCATTGATTATAATGGGTGCGTATTTGCTGCGGAGGTCGGACCGGAGCGGGGCGGAGCTGCAACGCGTGTAGTGTATTTTTGGCGTAATTTAGGTCTGCACCGTATGTATTTGACTCTTACCTGTTCAGGAAGCAGGGAGCTCAGTCCGAGTGGGGGCAGCTTTATTTATTCCATTTTTGACGAAGGTCTTACATCTTTTGGGAAAGTGAAAAGGCTCACTTGTTCACTGATGATATTAGAACACCCAAATGCGACACACCGAACCGGCATTTTTTAAGTTTTACAAAAAAAAAAAGGCGATCTGGCTGAGAATGAATATGCGTTAATGGCAGACGAAGACTGAAGGTCCTGCTTCCTACGTCACAAATGTTGCATTCGCTTGTAGTCGGAATTTTCAGAGAGAAAAGCTGTTTTTAATTTTAGACTCAGTTTGGAAGGAATTTTCATTATTTTATCATTTTGTTTGCAAAAACGAACATAGTTGAATGATAAAATATATATATCTTCTATCATTTCATGCAAATTTGTAAGATGATGTCAGTGGACCTTTAAATACAAAACTTTTGGAATTTAGATGAGTGTTTGTGTGGATATGGGTGGTATTAATGAACTGAAGCCTAATGTTTTCATTGACAGAATATCCCAGAAAAGAGTGTGATCCTGTTGCACGCGTGTGCCCACAACCCCACGGGCGTAGACCCCCGTCCTGAGCAGTGGAAGGAGATTGCTGACATCGTGAAGGTGAGCGAGGATCATTTAGGTAACAGTCGAGGAACATTTCGACAAAGTATGTTGCTGTAAACCTGTAATAAAACAAAGAACTGATAAGTGCTGGCTGTCGTGTCGTCAAGTTTAAACATTAACTGTGTTCTCACCTTTGCAGAAAAGGAACCTGATGGTGTTCTTCGACATGGCCTATCAGGGCTTTGCAAGCGGCAACATCGATCGTGACGCCTGGGCCGTACGCCACTTCATCGAGAAGGGCAACAACATTGTGCTGTCTCAGTCCTTTGCGAAGAACATGGGACTTTATGGTCAGTCAGATTCAGCTTCTTATGTTTCTTAGCTTTAATAAAACCTTATTGTTTGTGGTTGTTTTGTCTCCACCCAGTGGGGAAACATGGATCTGATTTAGTCAAAGAAGTGAAAAGGTTGATTTATCTTTACTGGTCATCACATAATGAGTTAACCTACACTGTGTTTCAGCTTTTATATAATAGTTATTTTATCTTTATGCTGAAGTTATAATTATTCAGTTTAACTCCTGAGTGTTTGCAGTTTATCAACCTCTCAGTTTGACATTCGTGAGCCGATGACTCTAATGTGAATGCTGACAGGTGAACGTGTGGGAGGCTTCACTGTGGTGTGCAGTGATGCAGAAGAGGCAAAGAGGGTCGAATCTCAACTCAAGATCCTCATCAGGCCGATGTACTCGAACCCACCAATGAACGGCGCCAGGATCGCTTCGACCATTCTCAACACACCAGATATGCGTTCCCTCTGGTACGACTGAAGCCAAAGTGCTCCTTGGTTTTCCACACAACGTTGGGGGCATTGTTCAAGCCTGCTGTGTGTTTGTGATGATAGGCTGGAGGAGGTCCACGGTATGGCTAACCGCATCATTAAGATGAGAGAACAGCTGGAGGCGGGACTGAAAAAACAGGGCTCCTCCCACAACTGGCAGCACGTCATCGATCAGATTGGGATGTTCTGCTTCACAGGCCTCAAACCTGAACAGGTACTTGCACATGTTTTAGGTTCAAAATCTTAATAAGAACAAGTATATCTCGCAGACATGTATGTAAATAACTTTATAGCTCAAAGATTAACATGAGTCTAATCTCACTAAGAAACAAAAAACTTATCCTTTCTGACTGCATAATGTATATCTAAATCTTTATTTACAAACCGGATTCCAAAAAAAGTTGAGACACTAAACAAATTGTGAATAAAAACTGAATGCAATGATGTGGAGGTACCAACATCTAATATTTTATTCAGAATAGAACATAAATTACAGATCAAAAGTTTAAACTGAGAGAATGTATCATTTAAGGGAAAAATATGTTGATTCAAAATTTCATGGCGGCAACAAATCCCCAAAAAGTTGGGACAAGTCCATTTTTACCACTGTGTGGCATCCCCCCTTCTTCTTATGCCTGGTACCCACCTAATTTCTCAAAACGCTCCTGCCGCCCCCTTTTGGCCGCTTGTCACGTTCCCACAAAGCCACTGATGACGCGCACTGGGGGGAGGCAGAGGGGAGGGGGTCTGGCTCGTTTTCCGGGTCAGTTGTTGTGTTACTGCAGCTTAGACAGTCTTTGTTGAGATTAAAACGTTTTTTTTTTATGTTTGGGGTGATCGTACGCTGAGCGGACAGCAGCAACTGTAAAAATGTCAAGTTTCTTACTGGAGTTTTGGTTCCAATTCATGGAGGCTCGATCGGGTAAGTTTAAAAAGTCCCAAAAAAGTCCCGTTGTCGTTGTGTAATCACATAGCAGAGGCTCTCCCGACTGTTTGCTGGACGCGTCGAGCCACCAGAGATTGAATTTTAGGACGTTGGCGGCTCGACGTAGCTCGACGCGTAGGTTGCTTTCGGACGCGCGCGTGCGTGGAAAGGAACTGCCGCGCCGCTTCAATCACTCAAAACGCGCCACTTCACGGTTCGCCGCGCCTCGCCGCGTCTCCACATAGACTTTGAATGTAAACCAGCCGCTTCAGGCGCCCGACACGGGTCCGGTGGGTACCAGGCATTACAACACTCACCAGACGTCTGGGGACAGAGGAGACCAGTTTCTCAAGTTTAGAAATAGGAATGCTCTCCCATTCATGTCTAATACAGGCCTCTAACTGTTCAATCGTCTTGGGCCTTCTTTGTCACACCTTCCTCTTTATGATGCGCCAAATGTTCTCTATAGGTGAAAGATCTGGACTGCAGGCTGGACATTTCAGTACCCGGATCCTTCTCCTACGTAGCCATGATGTTGTGATTGCTGCAGAATGTGGTCTGGCATTATCTTGTTGAAAAATGCAGGGTCTTCCCTGAAAGAGATGACGTCTAGATGGAGCATATGTTGTTCTAGAACCTGAACATAGTTCTCTGCATTAATGGTGCCTTTCCAGACATGCAAGCTGCCCATGCCACAAGCGCTCATGCAACCCCATACCATCAGTGATGCAGGCTTCTGAACGGAGCGTTGATAACAACTTGGGCTATCCTTGTCCTCTCTGGTCCGGATGACATGGCGTCCCAGTGTTCCATAAAGAACTTCAAATCGTGACTCATCTGACCACAGAACAGTCTTCCATTTTGCCACACTCCATTTTAAATGACCCCTGGCCCAGTGCAAACGTCTGAGCTTGTGGAGCTTGCTTAGAAATGGCTTCCTCTTTGCACTGTAGAGTTTCAGCTGGCAACGGCGGATGGCACGGTGGATTGTGTTCACTGACAATGCTTTCTGGAAGTATTCCTGAGCCCATTCTGTTATTTCCTTGACAGTGGCATTCCTGTTTGAGGTGCAGTGACGTTTAAGGGCCCGGAGATCACGAGCATCCAGTAGAGTTTTACGGCCTTGACCCTTACGCACAGCGATTGTTCCAGATTCTCTGAATCTTTTGATGATGTTATGCACGGTTGATGATGATAACTTAAAAGTCTTTGCTATTTTACGCTGGGTAACACCATTCTGGTATTGCTGCACTATCTTTCTGTGCAACAATGGTGGAATTGGTGATCCTCTTACCATCTTGGCTTCTGAGAGACACTGACACTCTGAGAAGCTCTTTTTATACCCAATCATGTTGTCAATTGACCTAATTAGTGTTAATTGGTCTTCCAGCTGTTCGTTATATGCTCAATTTCCTTTTTCCAGCCACTTATTGCTACTTGTCCCAACTTTTTTGGGATTTGTTGACACTGTGAAATTTTGAATCAACATATTTTTCCTTTAAAATGTTACATTTACTCAGATTAAACTTTTGATCTGTGATTTGTGTTCTATTCTGAATAAAATATTAGATGTTGGCACCTCCACATCATTGCATTCAGTTTTTATTCACAATTTGTTTAGTGTCCCAACTTTTTTGGAATCCCGTTTGTATATCCGATACACTGCCTGGCCCAAAAGAAAGTAGTCACCAAAAAAAAGGCCACACTAATATTTTGTTGGACCGCGTTTAGGTTTGATTACAGCATGCATTCGCTGTGGCATTGTTTCGATAAGCTTCTGCAATGTCACAAGATCTATCCTCGATGCTCAATGGGATTAACCTGTATAAATAAAGGTTGAATGAATGCATTTCCATCCAGTGTTGCATTAATTTTTCACCAAGCTCTTGCATTGATGACTACCGGTAGACGCTAGACATGGGTGCATCGCTTCACCTGCCTCTCTTCTTAACCTGATGCGCCCGCCTCTCTTCTTAACCTGATGCGCCCATCACTCTGGAACAGATAAATCTGGACTTGTCAGACCACATGACCTTCTTCCATTGCTTCAGAGTCCAATCTTTTAGCCTGGTTAAAACCAGACCCTTGTCCTTCACTTCGCTTTGTACTAGGGTCTGGGACTTCTCTCATAGACAAGGATTTCTCCGGTAGATTTTTGACCGGACCAATCAGAGAACAGAAGGCGGATTTTTGAACGACGTCGACTGACGTCGTCAGTTAAAGCAGTGTATAATGTATGTTTTTGTATTATCAGTTTATATATTTAAAGTGCATCTAAAGAAACCGTAAAGGAATGAAAAAATTTCTCTCATTTTGTAGTTGGGCATCCTTACTGTAAAATAAAGATGATCCTGTTAGGATTTTTACTCCCGAAGGTTAAAATTTTCTCCTGTTCTTAATCCAGGTGTACAACAAAAATCATTTTGCTCTGAAATCTTTTCTGCTTACTTTGCTTTTCTGTTATTGAGCAGGATTGAGGCTAGCTTGTATAAATAAAGGCTGAATGAAATTTATATAAACCGCTGACTTCTTTACAGTAAAAACAAAAAACAAAAAAAAACACAACAACAGCTATGTTCATCTATGTTCATCTAATTGGGCTCCATTAAAGCTGCTATATGTAACTTTTCTAACAATATATTTTTAACATATTTCTTCACTCTGTCACTAGACTGATGTTAGAGAGGTAATCTCTGAAAAAAACTAAAAAAAAATATTGTCCCCTTGCTTCTCCAGGTGGTAAATAGGCATTTCTAAAAAGAAAAAGTGACCCGCCATTAACCAGCCAATAAAAACAGAGTTTGTAACCAGCCAATAAAAACAGAGCTTGAATTTGAATCAGCCAATAAAAACAGAGCTTGAATTTGAATTTCAGCAGACCATGGGAGAGCAGAGCCATATATGGCTCTGAGGGGGAGGGATCAGAATGCTTTGCCTGTTGAAATTTTTTCTAAGTGCTGCAGTTCTACAGAAACTGCAGACTGAACTTTTAAGAATAAAAATAAACACTGCAAAATATCACATCATGCTGATGCTGATCTGTTTTCTTGTTGCTGTGTTCATCTGTGACCATCTGCTCATACAGACTCATGTTCGTGCTGCTGTTTATAATGATGTTTTTCCACTACATTAGGGCTTAGTGTATTACTAGTTGATGTTTTTCTTAGTTAATTCTAGATGTTATTACTGTTTTTCTCTTGCATTTGTTGTTGGATGTAACTGGGACCCCGTGTACATAATCTCGTTTTCATCACATGTACCACATGCGGTGCAAATGACAATAAAGACTCTCTGACTCTGACTAAGGAGAGATTTATAAAGCAGCAGAAGTATTCTCATTGTGTTTGTGTATTTCTACATGTTGATGTAGTTTATTTCCCTGCTGACACAAACTGACCAGTGACCACACATCAAAAAGAAAATGACATTCTGCAACAGTTTTCTGGTTATGTTGTAGAGGGTTTGTGTTGGAGGGTTTTCACACCTGCGATCTGTCATTTGAGCTCTGCTGTGTGTGTGAACCTGCTTTTTCCTGCAGGTTGAGCGTCTGACGAAGGAGTTCTCCGTGTACATGACCAAGGATGGCAGAATTTCCATGGCAGGCGTGACCTCTGGAAACGTTGGCTATCTTGCGGAGGCCATCCATGCGGTCACCAAGTAGAGCGGATCCTGCCAGGAGAACAACACATCAAAGCTGCAGTGATGAGGAGCTTCACCTGTCACTCCTTCACCCCACCTTTAGACAGGAGCTCGGTATTTAGTCTTTGTCATCTGGATTTTCTCATGATTTCATCTGGGAACGGTTTATTCTCTGGTTATTCTTCAACATTTCATTGAACAGGTTCCCCCTGCTCACCATCCTGTTGATTAAATCGAGTCAGCTGCTGGCTGTGCAGTTGATGTCAACTGTTGACCTGCCCTCAGGTCTCTCAGCTTTAAACATCAAGCAAAGCTTTGGAGATATGGATGTTAGCGTTAGGTGCATGTTGAGATCTATCACTTAATGAAAGCCTGTAGGAAAAGCATTTTGCCATTTTTTTTTTATGGATGTTGTGTAGCACTAAGTTTATTACTGTATAAATGGGTATTTAGCAGGTTACAGTATTAATTTATTTAGTCCATTTGATCAATTATTCTGGTGTTTGGTTGCTTTGTATCTTTCCAAATACTTCCCTTGTTTTCAATAATTTTCCTGCAGGTTTTGTGATTTCAGCCTAAGTGGTCACAGGGCAGCAGGTGGTCCTCATTACAAAGACGAGCACAAAAGTCAAAAGTGGGGGGAGGAAGGAGATTAAGTTCTGAAAAGTAATATAAATATACTGTATATTTGAATATCTTTGAGCCATCCAGCCATAAACACAACAGCACTACTTCTAAACGTTTGCTTCATAATGACCTAGGTACCTCCTCAGTGGGAGTGGGGTCAACGGCTCAGGTGCCAGGTCAGTGCTTTGACCTCTTCATCACTGGGACTGAGACACAAATGACATCTAGAAATGTGGGTTTGCTCACGTTCGCTCATACCTGTGGATGTTAATTTCCATGCTCTGCATTTTGTGTGACTCCCAAAGATTGTGGGTTATGTACTTGACAGAATAATCAATAAAATCATTCTAGAGTGTTTTGTCGCTGCTTTTTCTTTACACGTTTCATCACTATGCTCCAAAATGCTCTGAGCTTACCCGGTAGTTTGTATTTGAAAACTGTAGATGGTATTTGAATACTGTAGATGGTTTAATAAAGGCAACTTGCTTTGATAAATGATCCATTAATGTTTTACAAAAAGGTTATTCAAAACTTTAACAAAGTGATCATTTATAAAAACCTTTTATCCTTAGGTGTAACTGAAAGTGAATGGCTGTTTGTCCCTGTGATGGACTGGAGACCTGTCCAGGGTGTCCCCCACCATAGTGATGCTGGAAATGGGCACCAGTGACACCCTGTGACTTGAAAAGGAAGAAGTGGATAAATAATAATAATGTCTTTGTCATCTGTGTATGTTTCCCATACACAGACGAGATTCGTCTCTGCATTTAACCCAACCACCACCAGGTGAATGTAATGGATGGATGTTCTTACATTCAAACAAGTTCACTATTGCAAGATTAGATAAATGTGTTCGTAGTTGCTCTTTATGCAACAATTTTTTTTGCCAAAGAAAACAAATACTCTGCTTATTTGGGTAATCTGGTATCACATTAGCAATATTTTCTAGCATGCTAATCTACTTCTAAAGCATTATTAATAAAGGGAGCCGAAGAGAGGAGACAGCGATATAAGGAGATGCAAAGTAGAGCAAATAGGGAGGTGGCAAATGTAAAGCAGAAGGATATGAATCCGAAGCAGAATGAGTTGTATGGGAGGCTGGACACTAAAGAGGGTGAGAAGGACTTGTACTGATGGCAAGACAGATGGATCAGGCTGGAAAGGATGTGTAGCACATTGGGCTTATTACAGATAGGAATTGTAATGTTCCAACAAGTGAGGAGGGTGTGATGGGAAGGAGTACAGGAAAATGGGGAGTGTGGTAAAGAGGTGAAAAAGAAAGTCTAGGCAGGAGTGGATGTAGAAAAGTTATGAATGATTTGTGACAAAAGGGCGTCAGCAAAGGTCAAAGGAAACGTTTACAAGACAGTTGTGAGACAAGCCATGTTGTATGGTCTGGAGACAGCGACATGGACAAAAATACAGGAGACAGAACTGGAAGTGGCAGAAATGAAGATGAGGTTCTCTTTAGGATGGATAAGATTAGGAATGAGATGGTTATTGGGGAGTGGTGGTGCAGAGTAGAAGATGGGCCTGTGATCAGAAAGTCACAGGTTCAACTCCCAGTACCATCAACATCAAAATGTGGGTGGAACACCCACATCTGCCTCCACCCTCCTTTGCCCCACTCTGGGCCCCTGAGCAAGGCCCTTAACCCCCACCATCTGCTCCCTATGGTCTCTTGAAAATTGAGTTCTCGTGACTCAATGACTACAGTACCTGGATAAAAAAGGTAAATGGGAAAAAAAAAAAAAAAAAAAAAAAACGGGTACAGCACAGGTTGAGCAAACAACTGGGAGATAAAGTTGGAAACAGATGGTTAGGACATGTCCAGAGGAAGGACAGCGGGCATGGTAAAAGGATGTTTGAAATGCAGCTGCCAGAAAAAAAAAAGATGCGGTAAGAGAGGACATGGAGGAACCTTTCGTAGTTGAAGTGGGGACAGATGACCCTTATTGTGAAAAATTTAATTGCCCAAATCTTACAATTATGCAGAGATTTTAATAAAACAGAGAATTGTCGCAACCTTCAGCTGATGACTACATCCCCCACAATGCACCAGTCAGTCACGTGATGTCACGTTGAAGGGCGCTCTGCTATTTACAAGCTGGCGAAAAACACCGGCGGGGCAGTCGATTCCTCCGATAGAAGCAGAAGGTAAAATATCACCAGTCATTGTGTTTCTTTTTCTATATCAACAAGTTGGTTTTAGTCCATTTGACGGATAAAGACGTGTTCAAATGTGAATTCTGGTGAAAAATGATCGTTTTATTTTCGATATTTTGCGCTGTTTTTAGCTAGCTGTTGTTGGACAGTAATAACAAAAGATTATTGTCAAAATGTTAGCTCGATTAAATCAAATTAAATAGTACAACACTGGAGCCGTGTTTCTTGTAGGGTGCAGACAAAGAGTTTTCCTAAGGTAACCTTTTCATAAGAAACAAACCTTTGATTTTCTGAAAATCTTTACCTTATTTGTACAATTAATCGATTTTATAGCGTTATTATCGGTGATAGGCAGAGAAAAGTTAAAATTATTTACTGATTTTAATCTTTGAGAAACGTATTAACAGCTGCTTACACGTAATTTTTTAATGCTCTTTATTTGTTTATTCTGACTTGTTTGTACATTTTTTTCTGAAATCACAGCTGGTCCAAAGTTTATTTTATTTTAATAAAGATTGAGGACTTTTCACATATCAGTGTGTTTAAGGATCTTAAAGTTATTCATCAACAAATAAATACTTTTAGAAAGAAGTAAACAGTCTGTTTTGCAAAAAGGAGATAAAAAAGATCTTTATACAGTACTTCATATTTATTTATTGCATAATGAATGAATGGAAGCCACTTTACTCATGTACAATGAGATTAAAAGCAGCTCCTGTCATGGTGCAAACGTATACATAAGAAAAAAAATTAAAAATAATAAAAATTATGCTATTATCCACTGCCAATGCCTTCAGGACTAATTGTAATTTTTTGTATTTTTTTTTAACAGATCAATCACTGCATATAAATGTCTCACTGTTACCTGATCACTCTGGATAAGAAACTTCAACTGCTTCCTCACAACTCCGGACCGTAATCTTCAGCTTCAGTCGACTGATATTTACATCTTCTGACATCGTTTTCCTCTGAGGCCCCATTCTCTCATGGCGATAAACACCGAAATCGAGGACTGGGCCGGGCTCGGCAGCAGCGACTCTGGAGAAAGAGCGTGGCTCCTGCAGAGCCCCAGCGTGGACTCGGCCCATCACCCTGAGGCGGAGGAGAGGAGGCGAGGCGTGTCGCCCGTGGGAGCGGTCTTCATCGTGGTGAACGCAGCACTTGGAGCAGGTCTGCTCAACTTCCCTGCAGCCTTCAGCATGGCCGGAGGAGTGACTGCAGGAGTGATGCTTCAGATGGTGAGGAGATATTTGTGCTGCTGCGTCTCTCTTTGTTTAAAACAACAAGAACTTTAATGTAATTAACAGCTGGACTGCAGGTGTAAAAGTGCTGGATAAAATCTCAAAGTCATGACAGGTTTTTGAATTTTTACTTTGTTTTCAGACAAACAGATCATGTTCAAGGTATTTTAGAAACACCCTAAAGAAAAAAAATCGGTGCTTTAATTGGTATGAGAAGTTAAATAATAACTTTAATAATAATAAAACTACATTTGTTATTGACAGAAATTGTTTTTGGTTATCAAATTGATATGAATCTTTGATTTTCTCACAGCTGACGTTCTACCCTCTGTATATTTGTGACCAGCTCAAACACAGAACATGATGTTTCTGTGCTTGTGTTTCAGTTTATGCTGATCTTCATCATCACTGGGCTTGTAATCCTCGCCTACTGCTCCGTGGTAAGTAATTATTTTATTCTCATACACTTTACAGCTCAGAGAATAAGATATGCAACCATCTGATTCCAACAAGTTTTGGTGCAAACTAGCTATTTTTTATTTACTCCACTTGTGTGAGGAAAAAAAGATTCCAAAGCAGCATTCTTGCGCAATTGTCTCTTCAATCTGTTGTATTCCTGATCAAATGCAGAACTTTGTATATGAGCTGTTCTTACTTTCAATTCCCAAATAACTCAAACGTTCACGTGTTAAAACATAAAGTGGAGACAAATTGAAACAAATGATTGTGCGGTTGAGCTCACTCTAAAACAGATGATTAAGTACATTTTCTACATCATGAATATCACTAGAATATAGGCCTGTCACAATAACTAATTTTGCTGGGCGATTAATTGTCTCAGAAATTATTGCGATATATATATATTTTTTTTATTTATTTATTCATTTTACATTCTGTATAAAAAAACCATTTTGCATGTATGAAAAGTAAAAAAAAAAAACATAAAATGAAAGGTGGCAGAAAGAAGAAGAAATCTTATTTTATCTGCCCCTTTTTTCCAAAACAAAAACAAAATCAATTCAAACAACCGATTCAAACAATACTTGTCAATGAGTAATCGAACCAAAAGAGTAACTCATCATTACAGATCTAAAGATTTCTAGTACAATAAACAATTAAGCTGAAAATTTTAGTATTTTGTTAACAATTTAGTTTTGATCATTTTTTTAAACACAAGCACTGATTTTGCATTTTTAACTTCATTTCCTAAACCGTTCCACAAATCAACTCCCTGTATTGAAACAGACCGTCCCTTTAGACTAGTTCTGTACTGAGGTTTTGCAAAAATCTCACTTCCCTTAAGACTATAACAGCTCCTTCTCTTTATAAAAAGCATTTGAACGTTGGAAGGCAGTACGTTATTATGAGCTCTATACATTATCAACAAAATATTATAGTCCACTAAATCATAAAACTTCAGCAACTTTTTTTTCATTCATTCATTCAACCTTTATTTAGTCAGGTAAATCTTTTGAACCTCATGGGCTCATTTACGAAAGCGACCTGCTAAAACTAAAGAACAATGAACAGTAATGGTAGAATTTCCTTAAACAATAAACAATCAAACAATAAACAATAGAAAACAAAAGAGAGAGAAAAAAAAAATATATATATATATATATATACATATATATATACATATACATATATATATATATATATATATATATATACTGTATATACATACACATATATATATATATACATATATACACATACATACACACATACATATATATATATATATATATATATATATATATACATACATATATACATACATATATACATATATATATACATATATATACATACATATATATACATATATACATATATATACATACATACACACTCCTCCTTTTAACAAAGTAGCAAAAAACTAGCAAAAAACTAGCAAAACAGGTAGACGTATAAAATCAAAGACAGGAACAAATCTGCATTGGTTTTTGCCAGGATTCCAACAGATTCTGAAAACCATATAGAGAAGTCAAGGTCGAGAGCTTCAGATCTTTTTGTAAGATATTCCATGAAGCAGGAGCGGAGTAGGAGAAGGCCCTTTTTCCAAGTTCAGTCCTCACTGACGGAACACTGCAGGTAATCATGTCCTGAGAGCGCACGCTGTAGCTGCACTCACGCAAAGACATGTAGGAGGAGATGTATGAGGGCAGCAGACCAAGAAGTGATTTGAAGATGAAAATGTACCAGTGGAAGAGTCTGCGTGAGGTTAATGATGTCCAATTAACCAGTGAATACAGGGTGCAGTGGTGGGTACGATAATCACAACCAGTTATGAATCTTAGTGCACCATGATAGACAACATCCAACATCCGCAGGGTGCTTGTAGGAGCATTCATGTAGAGAATGTCACCGTAATCAATGGAGGGAAGGAAAGTCACAGATACAAGGCGTTTCCTAACATTCAGTGATAGACATGATCTGTTTCTGAAAAAGAAACCCAGTTTAACTTTCAGTTTCTTCACTAGGTTTTCCACGTGGAGTTTAAAAGAGAGATGTGAATCGATCAGGATACCCAGATATTTATAGGAATCAACAAACTCGATAGGTACACCATTTGAAGATAAAATCAGAGGAGGATCTGCTGGAACCGCCTTCCTATTTGAAAAAAACATCCCTTTTGTTTTATCAGCATTTAGGACAAGTTTGAGACGGAACAAATCTGACTGGATGATGTCAAAAGCGGATTGCAGTAACTGGAAAGCCTTAGCTACTGTTTTAGCTCGGCAATAAACAACTGTATCATCAGCATAGAAATGTAAGGATGCATCAGGGATGCAGTGACCTACATTAGCTATGTAGATTGTAAAGAGAGTGGGTCCTAAAACTGAGCCTTGTGGTACACCATTTTTAACTGTTAAATAGCTGGAAAAAGTACCGTTATGTTGAACACATTGCCTCCGATTGGAAAGATAGTTAGAAAACCAACCGATGGTGTGATCAGAGAAACCGATTTCTGAGAGCTTATGA
Source organism: Garcialebias charrua (assembly GCA_038048925.1). Taxonomy (NCBI): domain Eukaryota; kingdom Metazoa; phylum Chordata; class Actinopteri; order Cyprinodontiformes; family Rivulidae; genus Garcialebias; species Garcialebias charrua. The sequence goes on along the minus strand of JBBPBX010001782.1, from coordinate 6,792 downwards.
CACAGGATGTTATGATCCACAGTGTCAAAAGCTTTAGACAGGTCTAAGAAAAGTGCAGCACAATAGTCCTTAGCATCCAATGCTTCAACAACATCATTCAGAACCTTCAGAGAAGCAGTTGTTGTGCTGTGTTTTTTCCTGAAACCAGATTGATGAAGAGGTAAGATGTTAAATGAGTCCAGATAGTTTTTGATCTGAGAGTTTATCAGTTTTTCTAGAACCTTGGCTAAAATGCAGAGTTTAGAGATCGGTCGATAATTGTTCAATGAGGTGGGGTCACCTCCCTTCAGCAAAGGAAGAACAAAGGCTGTTTTCCAAGCATCCGGAATGGTGTTTTGGCTTATGGACAGATTAAAGATGTGGGTCACAGGGACTGTGATGATATGAGCAGCCAGCCTTAAGAAGTAAGGTGGAAGTTCATCTGGACCTGCAGATTTTTTTGGATCAAGATCATTTAACAGTTTATTTACCTCACTGACTGAGAACGGAGAAAAAGAGAAGGTGTGATTAACAGATGGTTGACTTGTAGGAGGGATTTGATTTGTAGAAGTTTGATTATTAGATAAAGTGGCTGATTTTCCGTTTGTAACTGTGTCAAATAATGAACTAGAAGCAACAAAATGTTTATTGAAACAGTTCAGGATCTCGTGCTTATTTGACACAGGAACAGAGTCAACAAGAAATTGTGATGGGAGGTCAGATGATTGGGGGGTGCCTGAGAGAGATTTGATGGTTTTCCAGAATTTTTTAGGATCGTTTAGATTTTTGGAGGTCTGAGATAAGAAGTAGTTACGTTTTGCGGCTTTGATGGCAGTTGTACATTTATTCCTTAGCTGCCTAAATTTCAACCAATCAGTGTCTGAGTGTGATTTTCTCGCTGCGGCCCAAAGATGATCTCTCCAGTGCAGGAGATCAGCTAGTTCAGGAGTAAACCAGGGGCTGTCACGGCTCTTTATCCTGAACTGCCGGAAAGGTGCGTGTTTGTTTACAAAGAGAATGAAACTATTGCGAAAATAGTTCCAAGCGGTGTTCACGTCATTGATTTGTAGGATACGTTGCCAATCAAAGAGGGATAGATCCCAAAGGAATGACTGTTCACTGAAACGTTTCAAATCCCTTTTTTGAATTATTCTGGGCTTAGCAGGTGGAAGTTTAGTAGATCTAAGAGCTGCTATTACGGAATGATCACTCAAAACGTTGGCAAATACACCTATACCAGGAAATTTGTGAGGTGCATTTGTGAAAAACAGATCTAAGATAGAAGATTTTTCGGGACATTTTATGTTTGGTCTGGTGGGAGAATCGATAAGTTGTGTTAGGTTGAGAGATAGGCAACATTCTTTGAATTTATCACAGAGGGGGGTCGACTTATTCCAATCAATGTTGAAATCTCCAGCCAAAACGATCTCATTGTGTTTTAAATTTCCTATGAATTCAGTCAGGGAGGACAGAGCTTCAGGTGTTGCGGAGGGGGGACGATAACAACCAACAACAGTTGGTTGTTGAACTTAAGTTGGTTAAATAAAATATTTGATGGATAATATGATAATATTGTTTGAAATTTGACAATAGTTAGTAATTATTGTAAAATTTGAGAAGAAATGTTGCTTAATTTTTTTGTGTATATGGTAGTACCTTTTTTCGGGCACCGCATGGCAGTATACGACTTTATGAACCAAAGGATGGATAGTGAGGGAGCGAGCAGCGTGTCTCTATAAGAAAAATGGGAGGGAGGCCCCTTGACATGACATGGGCTGTCTCTCCTTCCTTTATTCGGTTCTCAACATTGCGGACGCTCTGTGTGGTTTAACCTCTTTAGCATAGCATTTTTCACTCAAAGCTAAAAAAAAAAAAACAGTAAACAAGTTCTCAGCTTGTTTTACAGTTTGTTTACCTGAGGTTAGCCTGTTAGCTTAACTTCTCAGCTTAGCTGCTTTTAACAAAAAGCAAAAACACAATTTTGGACGGTTAAAACAGATTTTAAAGAAAAGAGAAAGTGAGGGGTCAGTGAAGAGAACCAGAGTTGAGTATTTTGTCATCCAGTGTCTTCAGTAGAAAGAGAGAGGCATGAAGAAGCGATAAAGCCGATAAATGAAAATGAGGTCGATAATTTTCTTTTATCATGCAATTAATTGATTTATTGTTTATCGCGATAGGCCTAGTAGAATGTTACCTTAAAAGACGATTTACATAATATTAAAGCTACAAATAAAACGACAAATGAAGAGTAAACAGCAAGGCTTTTTGGAGGAACACCTTTATATTAATAATAACACTAAATAAGGTTAGACTGCTTTAAAAAAATCACTGTTAAACAAAAACAATGTTTCAAAGTGTTGTTGCGTGAAGTTCCATTTGTTGTTGTTTAAAAGCCACCTGAGCAGGTGTGCTCACACAGTATTTGTTGTATTAATATTGACATTTCTTCAAGTGTTTGTTTTTAACGTGAACAAATCGATTTGAATCCCCTCTCCGGTTTCTTCAGGTCAGTAACGAAGCCACCTATCAGGAAGTTGTTCGAGCCACTTGTGGGAAAGTTACAGGCATCTTGTGTGACGTAGCCATCGCAGTCTACACGTTTGGAACATGCATCGCGTTCTTCATCGTCATCGGAGACCAGCTGGATCGCTGTAAGTGTTTTCGCTGAGCCGTGAAAGACGTCTTGTTGGTCCCATTCAGAGAGGAAACACAGCTTGTGTTCTTAACTACTAAAACGGTGTGTCGATGTTTAGTGTAACACATAAAAAGTGTGGTTTAGTCAATGAAGAGGGCAAAGAGCGTCAGGAATGAGTCCGCTCAGCGTTTTCTCTGTCAGCGTCTCTCATGTGACTCTGACGCATTCTTCCTCTGAGATGCTGACTCAGAAGAAATCCTGCTTGCTCCGTTTCCTGTTTGCTTTTTTTTGTTTTGACTGAAATAAATGAAATATTATGCCTGCCGTCATGAAACTCGAGACATTATGTAAATGCTTTGTTTGCTTGTCTGTTAGCAAAATATCTCGCAAACTACAGGACAGATTTGAACAAAAAAGTTCCTGGAGAAACTTTGGCAGGGACTGCCAGGCTGCTGCCGATTTTAATTGTTGATTTGACAGTAATATATGTTCGGATTCGCTCTCAGCTACCACTATACCAAATTTCACCTGAATCGCTCTAAAAATGGCTGAGCTATTTTTTTTCTTCTTATCTTTTAGCTAAGGTGGCCATGTTGGATTTAATGTATGTTTTTCAGTCAGAATCTATTAGGGATCATTCTCAGCTATCAATATGCCAAATTTCAGCTCGGTATCTTTAAAAATGGCTGAGTTATCATATTTTTTTTCTTTTTCGTAAAGCGGCCATCTTGGATATTTGCTTTTCACTAGAAATGTAAAACAAGTCGCTCTCAGCTACAACCATACTCAATTTCCGCTCAGTATGTCAAAAAGTAACCAAGGTATAGTCAATTTTATGTTTGTTGACGTAGCTGTGGCAGCCATCTTGAATCAAAATGGCTCCAAACGTTAATCAGTTCTAGAGATTTATCTGATTATTACTTTCTGTGACTTTCAAACATGTCCAACAGTGAGTTTCTGTTTTCTTCAGGGACCTCCACACTGTAAGTTATGTGACTCGACAGCAGCCGTTAGTGTGAGGAGTGTTCTCCCATTCGTTTCCTATGGGGAAATATGGCGTCTGTGTTAGCAAAATATGTCGCCATGGTAACTCCGACTGCCAATAAAGTAATAGCCCTAATCTCAAGATCGAGACAGTCGTTTTGAGATAACTTTTGTGTGGGTGCACGTTGTGGTTTGAGCCGCATTAACGGTGATAGAGAAACACTTATCAGGTGTAGAATAATAAGTGGCTAGTCTCAAAGTAGTTCCTGGAGTTGGGGAAATATGGCATCTTTGTTAGCGAAATACATCACCATTGTAAGTATGATTGCCAATAAAAGTCGTAGCTCCCTTCTTGGTGCCGAGCTGTCATTTTGATATGTCCACATTGTGGTTTGGGCCGCATTAACAGCGATAGACATCTAGAAGCTCTCATGAGGTGTAGAATAATAGGTGCCTGCCATGCATTGCAATGGCAGTCCCCAATGAAACTCTCAGAAGGAATTCGTTGGACGCACAGAAAACAAAAGTGCAAAACAAAACTCAGTCAGTTTTTCATATAAGGAGTTAAAACTTGGTGTGGTAGTAGCTGAGAGTCATCCACGTTGTGTAACCCGAGGACTCGCAGATTTCAGGACATTTTTTTTTTTCAAACTTCCGCATGCAAGGCTGTCTGCGATGTCCTTCGAGGAATTCTACCTTTTAACGGTTTATTGAAACAAGTCATCATCTGCACGTCATTCACAGAAGATTTGGTTATCTGCTGAGTTTTACCATCTCCTAAAGACCGTGTGTTTCCTGTTTCCATTTCAGTGATCGCTGCCGTGGCTCATCACACCGACGGCAACTCCGGCGGTCCCTGGTACGCGGACCGAAAGTTCACCATCGTCGTCACTGCTGTCCTGGTCATTCTTCCTCTGTCCATCCCCAAAGAGATTGGTTTTCAGAAGTACGCCAGGTACAGGATTCTTTCACGGAACAGGTTCTGACACGGAAATGTATTTTTCCGTTTTCACTTGATGGTTGTGTTTGCTGTTGCAGCGCTCTGAGTGTGATGGGAACCTTTTACGTCACTGTTGTGGTCATTGTGAAGTACATCTGGCCAAGCAAAAGCATGTCTCCAGATTATGTTCTGAGCAGGTAAAGCTGCACATCTTTCAGCCCGGCTGCCTTCACGGACATGACCGTTAGCTTGGTTTAGTTGTTGAAACCGTTGTTTTTGTTACAGCTCTGCTTCCTGGACTGCGGTTTTCAACGCGATGCCCACCATATGCTTTGGTTTCCAGGTATCTCCTGATCACGGTAAACTGACTTTCTGACGTGACTAACTCTGACGAAGCGTTCTTCTCTCTGCAGTGTCATGTCAGCTGTGTGCCGGTGTTCAACAGCATGAGGAGGAAAGAGATCAAGCCGTGGGGATTTGTGGTCACACTCGGCATGATAATCTGTCTTTTTGTTTACACGGGGACAGGTACATGACCCTATAAACAAATGGGTTTGAGTTTAGATTATGTTGACAGTGACAGTGGTTGTTCACGTGTTTAGCCATTTATTTGTGACCAGGCGTCTGCGGGTACCTGACTTTTGGCTCCAGTGTGAGTCAGGATGTGCTGATGTCGTACCCTTCTGATGACGTCGCCGTGGCCATCGCAAGAGCTTTCATTGTCGTCTGCGTGGTCACCTCGTACCCCATTTTACACTTCTGCGGCAGGTAAAAATGCTCTTAAACCGTAGCCCAGTGAATGCTAACAACCCAACAACACCTCTTTGTTATTCTGTAAATTTACTTGTGACCAAAATCTTCACCTTTAGTTGTCGTTTTAAAGCAAACATCAACAGAAGTTGAAGATGCTGATTACCATATTTTCCAGAGTATAAGTTGCATCAGTCAAAAAAAGCATAATGAAGAGGGAAAAAAAAAACATGTATAAGTCGCTTCGGCATATAAGTTGTATTTATTATATGTCACCACTGACTAGGGGTGTAACGATACACAAAACTCACGAGACGAGACAAATCACAGATCTCGCGAGAACGAGACGAGATTTTAACATTAGTTCAAGAAAACTTCAAAGATCGGTTTTATGCCGCAAAAAGGCTTTTATTCTGTTTTAACATGTATTACAAACCCAACTGATGTCTTCATTTTACTGATTGAATCTCCTTAGACCTTAGAACGTTCAACTTTGTTTAAAAAAAATAGATATTCACGCAGGACTTTCCAAAAATTGAACATAAATATCCGCATCAGCACTGAATCTGCCAAGTACCCTCTCGAATCTGCAGCCGTCACTCACCAGTGTTGCCAGATTGGGCGGTTCACCGCGATTTTCCTTCTGACTTTTGCGGGTAAAGAGTGCTTTGGGTGGGTGGGACTCTATCTGGCAACACCGGTCACACCGGTGTTTACGCGTGTGTCTTTACATTCGGGGCAGCGTCGGCAGCGCCGGGACCCTCCATCAATGTAGAGGCGTCTGCGGCACCGGGACCCTCCATCAGTAGTTGGGGCGTCTTCTATAGCAACTTCATCCGGCGAAGCCATGCTGTCCGTGACGCTGACTTGCTAGGGGCTCTGCTAGCGCTAGCATTAGCGTCTCGCGAGACAACGTTACCTCTCAACGAGAGATATCGCGGGAGTTTAATATCGCGAGATCTCGTACAACGAGATCTCGTTACATGCCTACCACTGACCCATCGCTTTTATTTAATGGTCAAAACAGCTTCATTTTGCCTGGCTGGTGCGGTGCCATCCATCCTTCCATCCATGCATCGCGCCTGGTGCTGCTAGCTTTCCTGTGTTCCTCACCTGCACCAGCTGAGTGAAGTGAGTGCACAAGGGAGGACTCGCTGTTGCAGTTCTTCGAAATTTAACAAGATTAACATTTAAAAACTATTATTTTGCTCGATATTATAGTAAAGGTGTGTCTCAGTTTAACTTTTCCTTAATAAATGCACTTTAACGAAAGTGGCTCGCGGCTCTACAGCATCCCCCCTGCCCGCACCTCGCTGCTTCCCGGGGCTGTGGATCACGCGGCTTGTTGCCCCCTTCCTTCCCATTTCGGCGGTGGAGGAACGCTGTAGAGCTCGCAGCCGGAACTGCAATGATTGGATGGATATGCTGGTGAAGATTCTCAGTCATCCAGGACATGATGAAATCAAAAAAAGGCGGACATGATAAAATCAAAAAAAGGCGTTCA
>JBBPBX010001781.1:78536-92132 GCA_038048925.1 Garcialebias charrua | reverse complement strand
AAACAGACCACAGTCCGTGAAGATCCACAACTTCTCCTCCTCCACCATCACCCTCAGCACTGGCTCTCCTCAAGGATGTGTGCTGAGCCCTCTTCTGTTCACTCTGCTCACATATGATTGTACAGCCACACATCCAGGCTGTCATATTGTTAAGTTTGCAGATGATACAGCTGTGGTGGGATGCATCACAGATAATGATGAATCCAGCTACAGACAGGAGGTGGAACATCTGGAGAGCTGGTGCAAAGAGAACAACCTTCACATGAATGTGAAGAAGACGAAGGAGATGATTGTGGACTTCAGAAGGAACAAACACACCCACACCCCACTGTATATAGGTGGATCTGCGGTGGAGGTGGTCTCCAGCTACAAGTACCTGGGTGTACACTTGAATGATAACCTCAGCTGGAGCAATAACACCACCAGCCTGATCAAGAAAGGTCATCAGAGACTCTACTTCCTCAGACGGCTGAGACGAGCTGGTCTGAGCAGCTCAGTCCTCACCTCGTTCTACAGGTGTGCAGTGGAGAGCGTCCTGTGCTCCAGCATCAACGTGTGGCATGGAGGCTGCACAGTTGCAGAGAGGAAAGCTCTACAGAGAGTGGTGAAGGCTGCACAGAAGTCTGTGGGAGTCAGTCTCCCCACCATCACAGACATTTACACCTCCAGATGCAGAAAAAGAGCCACCTGCATCATGAAAGACCTCACTCACCCAGCACACTCACTCTTTGCACCACTCCCCTCGGGACGGAGGTTGAGGAGCATCAAATGTAGAACCACTAGACTGAGAACAGCTTCTACCCTGAGGCTGTCAGACTCATGAATAAATAAATAATAAGAATAAACACTGCAAAATGTCACATCATACTGATACTGATCTGTTTCTTGTTGCTGCGTTCATCTGTGACCATCTGCTCATGTTCGTGCTGCTGTTTATAATGATGTTTTTCTACTACATTAGGGCTTAGTGTATTACTAGCTGATGTCTCTCTTAGTTAATCCTAGATGTTATTATTGTTTTTCTCTTGCATTTGTTGTTGGATGTAACTGGGACCCTGTGTACATAATCTCGTTTTCAACACATGTACTACATGCGGTGCAAATGACAATAAATTCTCTCTGACTCTGACTCTGATATATATAATTATTATTTTGCATAAGTCAAGTGAAGGCTGATACAATGTTAACGTGAAAAACTCATGTTAGAAACACAATAAAACATGCAACTGTGTGTGTGCATGTGTGCGCACAGATGGTGGGTTAGAAGAAATGGTGGAAGAGCTGAACAGTGGGAAGGTGATGTATGCCTTCTGTCGAGTCCAAGACCCCAACTCTGGTCTGCCAAAATATGTCCTCATAAATTGGGTGAGACACGCACACACACACACACACACACACACACACACACGCACGCACGCACGCACGCACACACACACACACACACACACACACACTGAATTGTTTCCACTATCGCTTCAGCTTTTTAAGAGCATGTCTTTAATTCATAAATCTTACATTCTATATGACTGTTTGAAAAGTTTCAGTAAGGTTTTAGAGCTCACCACAGCACTGAATCTGCACTGATGAAGGTTACTAATGATATTCTCATGGCCTCTGACAATGGACAGGTGTCTACGCTGATCCTGTTAGACCTCAGTGCTGCATTGCATACAGTTGATCATAATATTCTACTATGGAGACTTGAATATGATATTGGGATTACAGAAACAGCTCTAAATTGGTTTAAACCATATCTATCTGATATATTAAACTTTGTAAATGTAAATAATGAATCTTCGTCATACACAAACGTTAGTCGTGGAGTTCCTCAGGGTTCAGTGCTTGGACCAACACTCTTTACTTTATATGCTTCCATTAGGTAAGGTTTTTAAACAGCATGGGATAAAATTTAATTGGTATGCTGATGATACACAGTTATAGTTGTCCATGAAACCCGATTAATCCATTCAGCTACTCAGACTACAAGCATGTCTTAAAGACATAAAAACCTGGATGACTATTGGCAAAGTCGCTGTCGGACCGGCTGGTCCATCTGCAAAAAGCCTCCCAGCTTCACTTTCGTGAATGTCCCTGGTGCCTTCAGCGTTGCCCATATCTAGAGAGTACATCTTTACTCACTGGTAAACATATAAATAACAGGAGACATTAACTTGGTTCATGCGGAACCCCCTGCTGCTCATACACATGTCCACACGCTCTGGACGTCAAACGGGAAGAGAGAGATGGCTCCGCCTTTATTTCTCTTTATAAAGGGCATAGCCTTCCACCACATAAACTAGTGCCCACAAACATATAATAATAGTGTCACTCATCGTACATTCAACACCCCCACTCGATGGTGACACTCACACTCTGTGAATGACTTTAAAGTCCAAACATATAAGAACCAAATTTTTCTAACTTGGCTCTCGTAGCAGATTTTGTGAACACATCTGCGGCCATCTCGTCAGTAGGACAATACACCAAAACAACCCGATCCTGTAACACACTTTCTCTGATAAAGTGATACTTAATGTCTATGTCTTTGCGCCTCTGGCGATTTGCAGGATTCTTTGCAAGGCGTATCTTCCCTTGGTTATCCTCAAACTCCAGCTTTCTCTGAACTGTTATTCAAGTCTTTCAGAAGTTGTGACAGATAGAGCGCTTCCTGTACGTAGCAACCAATGCTACATACCGGTACTCAGCTTCACACGTTGATAATGAAACTGTTTGCTGCTTCTTCGTTCTCCACGAAACGATAGCTCCTTTTGCATTTAGGCTAAAGCAGTAGCCTGTTGTGCTCTTTCTGTCCATCACATCGTTGAACATCAGGAACTCATGAAGCATCATGTTCCAGTTCCTCCCAGATTGTTTAAGTCCGTAAAAAGACTTGTTTAACTTACACACAAGTTGTTCACCCCTCTTTTGATTTTACCTGAAAACCTTCTGGTTGATCCATGTAGATCTCATGGTCAATGGGTGCATGTAGATATGCGTCCATCTGGTTCAGTGTCAAGTCATGTTGTGCAGCTAATTGCATCAACACACCTCGTGACGTCAGGTTTGCAGTTGGAGAGAATGTCTCTGAATAGTCAAGTCCTTCTACCTGGCTATATCCCTTTGCGACATACCTTGCTTTATATGTCTCATTGTTTTTGTCATCTCCCTTAAGAGCGTACACCCACCTTCCCCCCACTGTCTGTCTACCCTCTGGTAACGGTACAAGTGTAAAGGTGTTGTTCTCTTTAAATGACAAAATTTCTTCTCTCATTGCCTTTGTCCACATATCACATTTTAGTGATGCTAAAGCTTCTCTGTAAGTCTGTGGTAGCCCAACTGTGGCTCTGTAACAATAGTCAATTGTTAACTCACTGCTCTGCACATTCATAGTCCTCCATGTACCGTAAACACCGGTGTATAATACGCTCCGGTGTATAATACGCTTTGGCCAATATTTGGAAATAAATCAGAAAAATCTGTAGATAATACGCTTCGGTGTATAATACGCAGGACATTCAAATGAGCAATAAAAGTGCGTATTATACACCGGTGTTTACGGTATTTCGGTTTCCTTCCGACTCTACCTGAAGTATGTGGAGTCTGGATGTCAGTAGTAGGACCTGTGTCCATCTCGGTCTCTCTCAGTGTCAGTGACTGTCTGTTCCTCTGAACCTGTTTCCTTAGTCAGTGGTTGACTATTATGACTAGGTGTAATTACCGTACCCACTGTACGTAGTGGTCCTCTGGTTGTCCCCAGTCAGTCTGTGTACACATCTCAGCCGTGCTCTTCTCAATAGAGCAGACCAGTCTGTGTTTCTGAACCGTGTTCGTCTCTGGAAAATAAACCAAATACAGGTAGTCCCCGACTTACGAGCGCTCTTACATACGAGGTCCCGGACTTACGAGCTGGCGAACGAGCAGTAAATTTGTAAAAAATACAGCACTTTTTTGTGTTTTTAGATGAAAGTGTGTTAGCTAACCATTTGGAAACACGTTTCTGAGCATGTTTATGAAGTAGTATGAATGTTTTTGATGAAAAACGAGTGTTCGTAGTAGCGCTAGCATAAATGTTCCAACTTACGAGCGAAAATCCGGACTTACGAGAACACGTGTTTCTTGTTCCGACGTACGAATTTCCGGTTTACGAGCAACTCATAAGTACGGAACTCGCTCGTAAGTCGGGGACTACCTACCTGTAAGCAGGTGAATGACAATNATTAGGGCTGTGCGATATGACGATATATATCGTGGGGACGATAGAAACGTGTCTATCGTGCTACTTTCCTTCTATCGTCTCTATCGTGATAAATAAGAATAAAAAAATAACTGTCGCAAAGAAGCTTCATATGTGGTTTTGCGAGATGACGGCGCTGCTTTATGTTTGACGCACGCGCGGGTTTGCGACACATGCTTTACGTTGTTAAACTCGAGAGCAACAGAGCCGCAGGCGCATGAAGCCGGTGTCTCAACAAGGAGAAAACAGCTGCACAGGCAGCCCAAGAAGAATAACTTTTACCAAAAAGAGGGGGAAGCTCACCTTGTTAGCTTCCATTATTTCGCTCCGCTGAAACTCGGAGACAAAATGGGTCCAGAGGACACGAACCCAGAGTCCAACCGAGTCCGAACTCGGGTCCAGTTAACCAATACAAAACAGACCAGAGACACAACAGAACCGCAATCAAACGCAACGTTTTCTCTTTTCTGTTTCTTGCTTTGTTTACTCAAACTTCAGAGCGGATTTCTTCTTCGTGAGTTTCATTAGCAGCTGTTGTTTTACCGCCACCTGCAGGAAAAATTTGGACCAAAGTAGAAAAGGAGTTGTTTGTTTGTTTGTTAGTTTATTCATTTTATAATATGAAATACAACAATTAACGTATTCATAATGAAAAAAAAAAAAAAAATAAAATGAAAGGTAGCAGATGAAGAATAAATCTTATTAAATCTGCTCCTTATTCATCTAATAACAGTTCAAACAATATTTTCTATAATAACAAAATAAGTAAATAACTCAGTCAATTTTCAATTCACATATATCACACATTAAATTAGATTCATTTATATTTTTTTAGCAATTCATTTTTTACCAGTTTCTTAAATACAAGGAATGATTTGGCTTCCTTAAAGGACAACACCCACCATGACAGTAACAATTCACCATATTGAACTATTACTGTAGTAGAATATTTCGTCTATTTTCATTTTTGCATTTGGGCCAGGCGAGGGTTAAAAAAAAACAAAAAAACAACCGAGTCCCGAATGAATCCGGAAACGCGGCCGAAAAGTGTCGAAGTGTGGAGTGACTTTTGTCACGTCTCCACCCAGAAGGAAGGGATGAGTTTCCATGGAGGTTTATGAGAGTGAGAGTAAAACTGCATATTTCCTGGTGCATTTTTGTGTACAGCTGGACCAGTGCTCTGTTTTTATTTTTTATTTATTTTATAGACCTTTTTAATAAGATATAACACCGCTGCGACTGTTGCTGGCTGCTCTCCTCTCCTCTGCCCAGAGAGGAGCGAGCCGCGCGGCTTCTCCCGTCTTCTCCCTGGCTCCCCGTTCCGCTGCGTCAGCTTTGAAGTTCGTGCCGGGGCTCGGTTCTGTCCCAGCCTTGTTGCTGGAGCACGGGGAAGCACGGGAGAGCACGCGCGCTCAGAGCTCCGCGCCGCGGCTGCCTTTCTACTCCCGACCTGTCTGGTCAGGGGAGAGAATAAAAAGCCGATGCGGAAATTAATGAATTTGTCGCGATCAAGCGAATTAAACTAGTATGTCTACGTGGATGCTGCTCAGAATATGACAGACATCAGTGAGCAACCGCTTCTCTTTTTTTTTTCCTCTCTTAGAGCAGCGGTCGCAGAATCTTTAGTGATGTGAAAAGCCCATATTTGGAGAGGGGCAGATCTTCCCGGAGCTTCTGCTAAAATCTGCTATAAATCATGAAATAACACATTTTGCATTATTTCTCTACAATATAAATAAACGCTCCTGTATTATTTTTAAATAAACTAATAAATATTAATGGCGATGCAATTTGAAAACATGGTGGGTCATGGACTTTAACATTTGTCATTTGTCATTAAGTCATTCCATAATCGTACTCCTTGAATTAAGGTAGATCTTAGGTAGATCTAGTTTCTACTTTGGTCCAAATTTCCTTGTTCTTTTTGTTCACATTCTTATAATTGTAACTATCTGTAGTAAAATAATAAAATAAAAAAACTTTGGTCCAAATTTTTCCTGTACACACACACACACACACATCGTGTTGTATATATCGTGATATATATCGTTATCGTGATATAAAAAAGTCCATATCGTGATATATGATTTTTTCCATATCGCCCAGCCCTACTTGAGTCCTGCTGGGCAACTCTGATATGGTCCCATTCGGGACTTTTTCCACTGATCCAAGCTGTGGCCCTTAGATGTTGACCAACAGCGTCCAGAGTCCCAATCCGAGCGGATGATCTGCGATCCTCAGAGATCGTGTTCACCTTCCGGATTAGCTCGTAAACAGCTGATTTCCGAGGTCACGGCGCAGATCAGATCGGGTGCTCCAGCATTAGGTCCTGCTGAATCTCTCCCTCATTTGCCGATAGGCCAGTGCTCCACAAAACGCCAAAAAAAGCAAAGCGCTGCCATCGTAATCCAATTTAATCCAGATTCTTCACATTCCCTCAGAGCACACAGAGAGCGAGACGCTCACCATTCCATCGAATCCATGGCGTATCCTCTCGTTTCGTCTGCGGGGATGGGCCGGCTCCCCCGTGCCTTGCCTTTTGTTGAAATCTTTCAGTAGAGTTGATTGCCCATACCACCCAATCCATCTTAATCTTCGTTCGAGGTGCTTCATGAGAAGCTGCAGACAAGACAAGAAGCCGCAGCAGCAGGAGGGGGGGGACGGGGGAGGAAAGGACAGAAGCGACTGCCTCCTTCAGCTGCCAGAACAGAAGTGAAGCTTATCATTAATGAGATTGTCCATGAGATTAATTTGATGGTTTGACCAAAAAGGGAGTGGTGGCACAGAGGCTGGAGAAGGCAAGCCTGTGGTCAGAAGGTCGCCAGTTCGATTCCCCGGACCGGAAAAACAAATGCGGGTGAGAAAGGCGAAGCGCTCTCATTTGCCTCACTCCTTAACCCCCCAGCTACTTCCCAGCTGCCTAGATGGCAGCCCTCTCTGTAGCCGTTTACGCATTGGCCAGCCCTCCCCGGCTCTCCCAGCTTCTAACCCGGGTTCGGCGTCTTCGCATTTACCTTTTCCGCCCGGGATCCACCCTTGTTCTGGAACCATCTTCACCGTGGTTCTTATCGGGCCGAGCCCGACAGAGCCAGTTTCACGTCATGTACTGCTCTCATTTGATTCGTTGTTTGCAGCAGGGGCGGGACTCATTCAAACAACCTCAGCGCGAGGGTTGAATTTCATTCAAATTTAACTACAGAAACGAGAAACCCCTAAAACAATTGTTAGCTGAATTAGTGTTTCTGAGTTAAATTTTTGTTAATAACTGATCACAAATCAGCTTATGTTACAACGTAAATAACACGAAGCGCACACCCATTTCCGCCTTTCAGCGCGACCTGAATGTCATTAAACAATAACTAATATTGTCTAACTGTTGCGCGCAGCCAGGGTTTTAAAATATAACGAATAATCTCTAACTTTTACGTGCAGCTAAAATGTTAAGAGGAGTGATTCCTATATGGGTAAGGTGGACACCTGAAAATCCAGTCCGCTGTATAGCTCAAAGCGTTAGAGCACTGCTGTTTTGACCGGGAGAAGTGGGTTCGCTTCCCGCCTGGGACAAAGTTATTTATTTTTTTATTTTTTTATTGGAGTAAATAAAAAGGAGTTTGTTAACCAAACAAACTCCTTTTTATTTAAAAGAAAATGTGAATAAAGAAAAAAAAAGTAAAATAACTTTGTCCCAGGCGGGAAGCGAACCCACTTCTCCCGGTCAAAACAGCAGTGCTCTAACGCTTTGAGCTATTCGGGCGGACTGGATTTTCAGGTGTCCACCTTCCCCATATAGGAATCACTCCTCTTGACATTTTAGCTGCACGTAAAAGTTAGAGATTATTCGTTATATTTTAAAACCCTGGCTGCGCGCAACAGTTAGACAATATTAGTTATTGTTTAATGACATTCAGGTCGCGCTGAAAGGCGGAAATGGGTGTGCGCTTCGTGTTATTTACGTTGTAACATAAGCTGATTTGTGATCAGTTATTAACAAAAATTAAACGCAGAAACACTAATATATATATATCCAGCTAACAATTTTTTTTTTGCCGAGTCTCCTCTCTTAAAACACGAACACTCCACCCACGTGAAGAGAGCACCCCACCCACTTCCAGAGAACTGCCCACCCACTTCAAGGCGGCTCTGCGGCAAATGCGTAATGAACGCGGGTGGCCCACCCAGGGGAGCCCCAGGCCATTGAGGGCTGGCCAATGCGTAAACGGCTTGTGTGTTCGTGCTGTGGGAGAAATGCAGAAAATTAATTTCCTCCAAATGGTTACAGCTCTGTCATTTGTCATCAGGCTGAGGGTGATATTAAAACTAAAGGTCTTAAAAAATGCATAGGCGCAAGGCAAACCCTGAGGCTCTTGTTTGTTTGGAAAACTATTTAAGGAGACAGAATATTATCTTTAATTTTGGTAGCTTTTTCCCTAATCATGACCGTGAACGAGCTAATTAAAGTTGGAAACCTCTAACCTAAAATCTTTTTTGGTGTCCAACGTTTTGCTCGCATCTCATTTTCTTTTCTCCGACTGTAAAATTATACAACTGATAACACTTCTCTTGAACCTGAACCAGGTTTGAACTTGGATGTCTGCTACCTGCTTGGAGAATTGCCAGAAAACGGGTGCTCGGAGTTGCTGTTCTCTTATAGCCCGAAGGTTAGACTGGGGAGGAAGAGTATCAGGAGTCATTTTTAATGAGTTCATCACCTCGCGTACGACAAGAATGGATTACAAATTGTCATAAATATGCAAATATGCTTGTGAAATAGTGTGAAATGGCTGCCACTCGTCTGAGTCAATCTTGTTTTCTGACTTTAACAATGACGGAAAAAAACAAGACAGAAAAAATAACTCTACTCTGACTGAGGCCAAAAGCTTTTCTCACAAACAAATTACATCTGTGCCAACTGCGAATAATGGCACCTGTATCCAAATTATCCCTCAAACTGCAGATAAATTCACCATTTCTGCACTGCTTTCAAACAATAATGGAAAATTGACGTGAGATGGTGATCTCGGGTTACAAATTTGACAACAGCGTCAATAATGCTCCTGACGAATGAGATGAAGAGAGTGAACCAAGAGGTGGAGGACTGAGCCGAGCGAGAGGTCACGCTGCCAGCCCCGACACTCCGCTGATCACAACATCGGAACGCGTTAGCTTTAATTGGAAGACGTCGGCGCACGTAGAAGATGAAGCCTGACAAGTGAGGAGTAGATGCTGCACTACCTTAATGTGAGATGACGGGAGCGAGTCGTCCGCTCCAGAGTAAAATTAACTGGGAACGGGAACACTGGGGCGCACGGTACGGAGACGAAGCGGAGGAACGACGTAAGCTGCAGCAGCATCCGTAGAACGGATATCACATTGAGAATGACTAACATCAAAGGTTTCAAAGCAACTTTACAAACTTCACCATTGCTATCAGGTGAGCAGTGCATGTAAAGCTCCTAATTCAAATAGCAGCAGCAGCTAGCTGTAGCAATTCTAGGGCCACCTGGAGCTCTTCTGTCTACAGTGCCATTAAATTTAGGAAAAACTGCAGCATTTAAGTCAGAGTAGCACTACCACATGCTCATGAATGATGATAGAACAAAGCAGAAGATGGATTGACCGGTTAGAACCCCGTCTGCAATAACGAGGGAGTTGCTCTGGTCTGTTGTGGAGAAGAAGGAGCTGAGTCAAAAGGAAAAGCTGTTGATTTATTGAACAATACAAGCGTCTAAAAATGAGCTTCCTCCATATGGTGGCTGGACTCTCAGCCTTATAGATATGATGAGGAGCTCCAACATCGGAAGGGAGCTCAGAGTCGAGCTCCTCCGCATTGAAAGGAGTCAGCTAAGATTATTCAAACATCTGACTGGGATATTTCTCAGACGCCTCTCTCTGGAGGGGTTTTGGGCACATCTCACTGTGAGGAGACCCATGGGTAGACCCTGAGGTAGTAGACCTAGAACTAGACAGAGGGCTTATATACCCTCTCCAGTCTGGGAACCACTTAGGATCACAGAGAAAGTTCTGGAAAGCTTCAACAGAACGACAAATGTCTTTCCCTTCTAGAACTGTTGCTTCCACAACCTGACCCTGGATGGACGCATGGATCGAACTAATTGGCAATAACCTTTCCATGGAAACCCACTTTAAAAAGATCAGAGCTATCTTTTTCAATCGTTTCTTCATTTCCTACATCTGTAGATCTAAACAAAAGTCATCAAAGACTTTATAGAGTATTTTTGGCGATATATTGCAAAGGATGTCTAATCAAACCACTTTCCCACTTGCTGAAAAGTACAGATAAACACTAAATCTACCAAAGCCAGTATTTCCTGCAGGGAGCAGGGGAGGATTAGGATATCTGCCTGCATCTTTAACACATCCTCTGCTTGGTTGTCAAACCGGGGAACATAACTGATCTCTTTTAAGACATCTCAGAGTAAGTGACACATCTGCCCTGCTGCTGGCGTTTGATGAAAACTCAGAAAAATCACCGGCGTCAGTAGGCTTTCCTCCTTCGAAAGCTGCACACGTCCAGACAAAAGATTTCTCCTCCAGCTGCTTTGACGATATCACAATTTGGATTTAATGGTGGTGGGCTGATTACCTCACATGACCACCACTGCAGCTGAGCAAAACCACAACCTGACAGAAACCATCGCACTACTCGGCACATGTGCAAATTCATGAATTCACCTCAACGCTCCCACAGACTGTTAACCAAGCAACTGGTCAGCAGTCGTGGTGCCTTTCCCCTCTCTTCCCATGGTATTATGGAGGACTTGCCACCCCGCAGAGCGAGCCGGTCCTCACAGCACCTCCCAGAGCAAGGCAGTAAATAACCAGCATAAACGTGTCACAAGAGACAAGCCCCAGACGCCAACCCATTTAACGTTAATAGGAACAGCACAGGTTACCAGGGTCTGAATAATGGAACGGCTTTCCAGTCCCATTCTTCCCCACGTATGTCTGCACCCGACAGAGATGATGGAGAGGCGCAGGGAGCGTGCTGGAGCCGGCCTGACGGAGCGCACCTGTTCCCTGCAGCCACACGGCTCGGGACGATGATGCTGCGAGGCGCGCAACAGCCATTTGTCCTTCTGGGCTTCAGGAGGCGCCACCGCCTGACACGACGCAAAGATGTTGCTATCCCGGCGGGGCCTTGAGGTGGTGACGAGTGAAAGGTGGTGTGTTTTTTTTTACTGGTTGGGAATTTCAATCTTAAATCCTCCAAAAGCAATGAGTGGACTTAAAAAATTTAAAAAAATTATTAAACTAAACACACAGTTAAGTTATCCATTTTGACTTTGTTTATATTTAATAAATAACAGCATGGTAGAATTTGTCACATTTGTGTCCACTGCTATAAAACATGTTTCAAGTTCAAGTTCCTTTATTATCCCAGAGGGGCAATTTGATTTGCAGTCAATAAGTGTGTACAGATTCATACATATGCACTTACACACACATACACATATAAACACAAGATAATAAGACATTAAAATAACAGTGTTAAAATTAGTGTGCATTGAGAAACCTGATTGCTACAGGGAGTTTTTAAATCTGTTCGTTCTACATCTGGGTTGCAGAAACCTGCGACCAGATGGGAGCAGCCTGAACTCGTCATGGAGTGGGTGATCAGGGTTTGCCAGAATCTGCCTGGCCTTATTCATTGACCTCACCTTGTGTAGGTCTGCAAGGTTCTTTAGGTCTATGCCAGCAGTTTTGCTGCACATCTTGACAATCCCCAAGAGTTTGCTCTTGTTCTTGCAAGTCAAAAGTCCAAACCAACAGATGAAGGAAAAGGTTAAAATAGACTCAATAAAACATGAATAAAACATTCTCATAAAAGTTGAATCAACATTAAAACCACAAAGCTTCCGATAAAAATACATTCTCTGGTGGGCCTTTTTACAAAGTGAATTAACATGGAGGTCAAAGGTCAATTTATCATCAATAACAGTTCCCAGGTATTTATATTCTTGCACTACCTCCACAGCTTCACCGTCAATGACCACAGGAGCTGTTACTGAAGAATATTTTTTCCTAAAATCAATGATCATCTCCTTTGTTTTAGAAAGGAAGACTCACACCATTCTGTGAAGTCCCCAATCACAGGCCCGGGGTCTGGGTCATCACTGCTCAGAAGGGACAGGATGACAGAGTCATCAGCAAACTTGACAATATGATGCTGAGGGAAATGGCTGCGACAATCGTTTGTGTATAAAATAAATAAAAGAGACGAAAGAACACACCCCTGAGGGGAACCAGTAGAGGACAGAAGGACATCAGAGAGGACCCATTAACTCTCACCCTCTGAGACCGAGCAGTTAAAAAGTCCACAAGCCAACATTTGAGGCTGAAGTCAAGACGGTACAGACTTTGTAATTTCTCTGATAAAATGTGGGGCTGGATACAGTTAAAAGCAGATGAAAAGTCGATAAAAAGCAATCTTACAAATGTTTTTGTACCTTCGAGGTGTCTTAAAACCTTATTTAAAAGAGTTCCTGTTGCGTCTTCCATCCCTCTATGTGAACGATAAGCCAATTGAAGTGGGTCCAAATGATCTTCAACTTTTGACAAGAGGGTCTTGTGAACCAGTTTTTCAAATGACTTCATGACTAAAGAAGTCAGGGCAACAGGCCTGAAATCGTTTAGGGGCAGAGCAGTCTTGGATTTTGGAATCGGAACAATGATGGGGTCTTTCCAGAGCTGTGGGACCGTGCAGGTTTGAAGAGACATGTTAAAAAGAAAACAGAAGATATCTGCAAGCTGCAGGGCACAGTTCTTAAGAATACGACCCACTACGACCCCTTGACGAGATTCCGTTAAGCCTCGATGCATAAACCTTATTGAGCTTATTATTAACTTCTCAGACAAAAATAACTCTTTTAACTCTCCTTCATACTGGAAATTGAACAACTCCTTACTAAATTATGAAGAGGTCACCACAAGGATTCAGCTTTCACTAAAATGACAAATTCTTAACATGGTTAACACAAACTACCATTCACAATTACACTTCACAAGCAATAAAAAAGGATATTAAAAGACGAAAGAGAACTTTTAATTAAAAACTTCAGTATTTTAGGAAATGCTAGTTGTCCACTAAACTAAGTAGATATGTATTTTACAAAGGATCTATAAAATCTTTAAGGTAAAACTTTAAATCTTTTTCCTTCAACTAGACTTTTTTGTTTTCACATCGTCACAGACTCTTTGAAAGAGACGGCCTGTGTGCGTTTTAAGAATTAAAATATCAAACTGGAGCGAGGTGAAACCGCAGAAACTCCGACTAAGCCTAAATGAAGTTTCATGGGATACAAACTCAGCAGATTGTTGAGCTTTTTAAGTTTACTCTGCGC